>PVKV010004721.1:0-124260 GCA_004027835.1 Alouatta palliata
GGTTCAAGCAATTCTCCTGCCTCAGCCTCCCGAGTAGCTGGGACTACAGGCACGTGCCACCATGCCCAGCTAATTTTTGTATTTTTAGTAGAGACGGGGTTTCACAATGTTGACCAGGATGGTCTCGATCTCTTGACCTGGTGATCCACCCGCCTCGGCCTCCCAAAGTGCTGGGATTACAGGCGTGAGCCACCGCGCCCGGCCAAAAGCTTTCTTTGTTTTTTTGTTTGGCCAGGCTGGTCTCAAACTCCTGACCTCGTCACCCACCCGCCTCAGCCTCCCAAAGTGCCGGGATTATAGGCCGGCCCTTCTTTTTTTTTTTTTTTTTTGAGACGGAGTTTCGCTCTTGTTACCCAGGCTGGAGTGCAATGGCGCGATCTCGGCTCACCGCAACCTCCGCCTCCTGGGTTCAAGCAATTCACCTGCCTCAGCCTCCCTAGTAGCTGGGACTACAGGCACGTGCCACCATGCCCAGCTAATTTTTGTATTTTTAGTAGAGACGGAGTTTCACCATGTTGACCAGGATGGTCTCGATCTCTTGACCTCGTGATCCACCCGCCTCGGCCTCCCAAAGTGCTGGGTTACAGGCGCGAGCCACCGTGCCCGGCGTTAAATTTTCATTTCATAATTCAGTTTTTATTTTTCTTCTGTTATTCTACACCACATCTTGTTAAATTATGCTAAATGTTATCTCTACACATGAACTTTTTTTTTTAAATATATATATTTTTTATTGCATTTTAGGTTTGGGGGTACCTGTGAAGAACATGCAAGATTGTTGCATAGGTGCACACATGGCAGTGTGATTTGCTGCCTTCCTCCCCATCACCTATATCTGGTATTTCTCCCCATACTATCCCTCCCCAACTCCCCACCCCCCACTGTCCCTCCCCCTTTTCCCCCCGACAGACCCCAGTGTGTGATGCTCCCCTCCCTGTGTACATGTGTTCGCGTTGCTCAACACCTGCCTATGAGTGAGAATATGTGGTGTCTGATTTTCTGTTCTTGTGTCAGTTTGCTGAGAATGATGGTTTCCAGGTTCATCCATGTCCCTACAAAGGACACGAACTCATCATTTTTGATGGCTGCATAATATTCCATGGTGTATATGTGCCACATTTTCCCTGTCCAGTCTATCATTGATGGGCATTTGGATTGGTTCCATGTCTTTGCTATTGTAAACTGTGCTGCAATGAACATTCGTCTATACATGAACTTAATAAAGATTATTTCCATGGTAATTGATATAACTTTTCAGTAAATAATAGCTTTGAAGGTGCTATATCTTTGGGTTTATGTTTTGGGTTATTCCGTTAACCCAAAGAAATTTTTATATTTATTTTTTCTTGGAAGGACTTAATTTTGGGGAACAAAAGTAAAGATCAGAGTTAAGCTAAAATAGATATTTCTCTTTTTTTCCTCTGAGAAATATCTACACAGACAAAGTGACATGCTTACACCCTGTATTACACAATTGATAATTTAAAACTAAATCAAACCAGTTATTTCCAGATATGATTGATATTTCAAAGATATTATTCCTATTGGTAAAATATATTCATTCACATTTGCCTTCACAATTATTTATTCCTTAAAGATTATACCTATTTTGTTTACTCTAAAGCAAGAAAATCACATTGGGTTTACCTTATAGATGCTATAGATTAATTTTTAATATGATTTAATTTTTATTCTTATTTATATATAAATATAATTTGATAATAATGGGTAATAATTATTTTAATTTTTATTATCTCAATGAACATTGATTAGGTTTTCTAATGTGGTAATTATCTAGATTATCTAAATTATCTAAATTTGCACTGGTCCACAATATTATATTTTATTCTTTACACTTTCAATATTAACAAATATCTCTGAAAGTTACTTGAACGTGAATTTTTTTATGGTAAACACACACACACACACACACACACACACACACACGAATGTGAATTTTTTTGTGGTGTTTTTACTGCCTGTAGGTCACCTCTAGTCTTTTACCATAATCAGCTTCTTTATTTACATTGATAAGTTCACCATCACTAAATTACCCCGGATGCATATTTAGATTTTCAAGCAATGGCAGCGTCAACATTGCCACAGTCTGCCATTTCACTTGTAATATCTATATAGTGTTATATAAATATTATATATTACATAGAAAGATTATATCTAACATTATAATATATTACATATTATATATGTAAAAGGCAAATACATCTCAGGACTCCAAAATCATTATGCCTGAGGAAAAGACAGACTGGAAACTATGTCAGAGAAACATACCTTCCATTATATTTCTAAATATGATTTCTACAAATATAAAAAGTTGCATATCTCTCTTACAATTTGCCCACAAGGAAATTCTTCGTGGACAAAGGACAGACGGAACTCAAAGTCATCCCTCTGAGGCTCACCTGCAACAAATGCATATCTGTTTTCTTCCTCTTCCCTATCAGTTATGTAAAAATGTAGATTAACTGAGCCAAACTAAATTTTATGTTCAGTGGAAAGCTGATCAAGAGCTCAAATTGTGTATTCAATGGAAGGCTAATCAATGACTGAAAATAATACAACTTTTTGACTCTTATCTACTTCTAACTTGGAAGTCCCCACTTAAGAGTTATTCCACCTTACCAGATCAAATAAACATACATCTTACATATATTGATTAATGTGTCTTATCTCCCTAAAATATGTAAAAGCAAGCTGTATGCCAACCACCATAGGCACATGCCATCAGGACCTCCTGAGGCCGTGTCATAGGCATATCCTTAACCTTGGCAAAATATGAAATAAACTTTCTAAAGTGATTGAGACTTTTCTCAGACACTTTTTGGTTGACATATGCAACAGTATATATAATACAATAATGATATTATACTACCAATATGTACTATATTCTATTAAATACTGTATTATATTAATATATAATGGTATTGTATATAATATATGGTTTCATTTTTGTAAGAAGTCAAGAAAGCCTATCACTAGGAGATAACAAATGATGCTACACATTTGTTATCTGTGTGTAAACTGAATCCCAAGAATAGCTGTGATTACTCATTGATCTGGACATGAGTCTGTTATATACATAGTAATGTGTGGGGTGTGTAAGGCCGGTTGCCTCGCCGGGAGCTTGGACACGCCCATCCCTCCCTAAGCCTGGAAAGTACGTCACCATTCCGTGCTTACCTGAGCTCCGTCACGTAGCTTCCCTAACGCCCACTTCTGCACTCCCCACCCAAATCTGCACTTGGCACCTAGCCCGCCGAAAAACCCCGCCGAAATGTGAAAAACCCTGCTTCCCAATATCCAATCGATTGCCCCATGCTTTGTTTCCCAACATCCAATCAATCGCCTCTAATGCCCAGGCACTGAAAATCCCGCATACCTGCCAGTAGCAGCTCGCCCCGACCAAGCTCTGTTTCCCAATACCCAATCAATTGCCCTATGCTTTGTCTCCCAATGTCCACCTGATGGCCTCTGACCCCTATAAAACTCCTTGCCCTGAGAAGTTGCGTGCGACTTCTCTGGCCCCCCTTTCCTGGACCACAGAACCTCGCCCGGGAGCTTAATAAATTGGCATTCGATATTCCTTGGCTGATTTCAGTTTCCTCATTTTAAACTTGACGATATTCCTTACAGGGTGCAGAACCAGCAGCAAAGTTTATACTTGGTGAAATTACAATTTACATTTTGTCATAATTAAAAATTATACTATGTTGTTTGGGGGCTGGTATTATTTCATCTAAATCATGAAAACTGAAATTTGTGCATATCAGTTCCATGAAGAGGGACGTTTTATTTACTTAAAACATGCACTTTCAGAACATCAAAGTCTTTACAACAATAATAGCTCCTTGTATTTAAACTTACTTTTCTGCAGGAAATGGTTAATTCAGGAGGTCCAGGTTACTCAAATTCTATGTATTCAGAAAAACAGAGTAGTTGGTCAGTTTAGGAAGAAAGATAATAGTTAGGAAGTTTAGGAAGAAAGAGAATAGGTCAGTTTAGGAAGAAAGATAAAGAGACCTTAGAATATTCTGTTTGTTTGATAGGTGTGTTTTTGTATGCCTAAAGCTTTGGTCCTCTTTGGTCCTGAAGGACCAATTATTTATGCTTACACTGTGACTTAGGGTGTCTGCATGTTTTCCTCCTAGGGGACTGGAACCTGAGTAGCTGAATTCAGTCATGCAAGGACCAGATGCCTATTTAGCAGGCCCCTATATTAGTCCATTCTTATGCTGCTAATAAAGAAATACTTAAAACTGGGTAATTCTTAAGGGAAAGAGCTTTAATTGACTGACAGTTCAGCATGGCTGGAGAAGCCTCAGGAAACTTACAATCACGGGAGAAGGAGAAGCAAACACATCCTTCTTCATATGGCGGCAGTAAGGAGAAGCGCCAAGCAAAGAGAAAAAAGCCCCTTATAAAACCATTACATCTTGTGAGAACTCACTCACTCTGAGAAGAGCAGAAGCATGAAGGTAACCATCCTCATGATTCAATTACTTCTTACGGGGTCCCTCCCACCACACATGAGATTATGGGATTACAATTCAAGGTGAGATTTGGGTGTGGATACAACCAAACCATATTATTTTATCCCTGGCTCCTCCAAAATTTCATATCCTCACAATTTAAAACATAATTGTGTCTTCCCAATAGTCCTCCAAAGTAGTAACTTATTTCAGCATTAACTCAAAAGTCCAAGTCCAAAATGACATCTGAGACATGAAAAGTCTCTCCACCTATGAGCCTGTAAAATCAAAAGCAAGTTCATCACTTCCTAGATACAATAGGGTTACAGGCATTGAGTAAATATACCCATTTCAGATGGAAGTAATTAGCCAAAACAAAGGGGCTACAGGGCCCAAACAAATCTAAAATGCAATAGGGCAGTGATTAAATCTTAAAGTTCCAAACTAATCTTCTTTGATTCCACATCTCATATCCAGGTCAGGTGAATGCTAGAAGTAGGCTCCCATGGCATTGAGCTTTGACTCCCTTGTGGCTTCGCAGGGTACAGCCCCACTTCCAGATACTTTCACAGACTGATGTAGAGCAACTGAGGCTTTTCCAGGCACACAGTTTAAGCTGTTGGTGAATCTACCATTCTGGGTTCTGGAAGATGGTGGCCCTCTTCTCAAAGCTCCATGAGGCCATGCCACAGTGGGGACTCTGTCTGGGGTTATGACCCCACATTTCCCTTCTTCCCTGTTGTTGCAGAGGTTCTCCATGAGGACTTCACACTGTAGCAAATTTCTACATTGACGTCCAGGCATTTCCATACCTCCTCTGAAATCTAGTTAGAGGCTCCCATCAATTCTTAACTTCTGTATACCTACACGCTCAATGCCACATGAAAGCTGCCAAGACTTGGGATTTAAACCCTCTGAAGTGACAGTCTGAGTTGTGCCTTTACCACTTTCAGCAGTGGTTGGAGTGGCTGGGACATGGGGCACCAATCTCTAGGTTGCACACAACAGAGTTACTTATGCAAATTTCAGCAGCAGCCTTGAATATCTCCCCAGAAAGTGGATTTTCTTTACTATCCCATCATCAGGCTGCAAATTTTTCAAACTTTTATGTTCTATTTCCTCTTGAATGTTTTGCCACTTATAAATTTCTTCTGGCAAATACCCTAAATTATCTCTCTCAACTTCAAAGTGTCACAGATAGCTAGGGCAGGAATAAAATGCCACCAGTCTCTTTGCATAGCAAGAGTGACCTTTACTCCAGTTCCCAACCAGCTCCTCACCTCTATCTGAGACCACCTCCGTTTGGACTTCATTGTGCATATCACTATCAGCATTGTGGTCCAAGCTAATCACTAAGTTTCTAGGAAGTTCTAGGAAGTTTCAAACTTTCCCACATTTTCCTGTCTTCTTCTGAGTCCTCCAAACTGTTCAAACAATTATTTGTTTTAGGCTCATAAGTGGCATGTCAAAATGGAAAATGACCTCAGGTACAAGTTCGGTAACTGGCAGGCTTAATGATAGCAGAGGAAAAACTGTGTAGAAATACCACACTTATTGTCTAAGACATAGACTCCTAATTATAGGACACTAGAGAGATGGACATCTACTTAGAAAAAGGAAGATATGATCACAGAAAATGTATCACATAAAAGGTCTACAGTTTAAAATACATCAACAGGTGTGGAAAAACAATAGCAGAAAATATGCAAATATTTATGTTAGTTATTTATGAATAAATGGCATTATAGGACAGTTTAACTTCTTTCTTTATACTTTTACATTTCCAAAATTTCATAATGTGTTTATATGTATGTATATCTATAATGAAAAAATAAATAAATACATTTAGCAAATTACCTTGTAAATTTAGTGATATGAATATTATTAGTCTTTCAAAAACAATATTAGTATAATTTGCATTGTTTAAAATATATGAGTAGATTAAATGTATTTATAATTATAAAAGAGAAACATAATGCACACTTTAACCTTAATAACTCTGTCATCTAAAGAGAAGATCAAGTAAATGTGTTATTGGAATAAATTATCTGATAATTTAGTGAATAAAATTATAGAATTTGCAGTTTTTCTGGAACTTAAAACAGTTTTAATTAACAGGCTAACCTTGACACAGAGTACTCTGAAAAATAATCCTAGTGATATTGCAGTAGTTAAAGCCAAAGACATTTTAAATGTCCTTTTAATATTGATCACAATATTTTCATTATAAATATGGTACAGCCATACACTGTATAAAGATGTGTCAGTTAATAATGGACTGTCTATATGACTGTGGTCTCATAAAGTTATAATGCTACATTTTATTAGAGCTTTTCTGTGATTATATATACACAATGGTAAATACCATTGTCTTACTACAACTGCCTACAGTAGTCAGTACAGTAACATAATGCACAGGGTTACAAACTAGGAAAAATAGGCTATTTCATATAGCTTACGAGTGCAACAGGCTGTATCATCTAGGTTTGTGTAAGTACACCCCATGGCGTTCACACAGTGACAAAATCTCTCAACAATGGATTTCTTAGAACATATTCCCATCAGTAAGCACAGGATTTTTAAATGACTGCATTTTAAAAATGTTCTAAGAAGTATTTTAAAGGCAGAAATGATGATCAATAACATTGATAAGGAATGAGAAAACAGCTAATACATTTAAGCAGTCTAATTTTTATCTCAATCAATATTTATGTTGTATGAATCATCTAAGTCACAGAGATAATCAAATAATCATATTTCATGTGAAATGTGAATAACCAATTTTTTATATATTTTTGTTTAATTATGCTCCAAATTTATTTGTAAGGAGTAAAACTATTGTCAGAATATAAACATCATTTCAGTATGCTTAAAACTCAATTAACTCCCTTTTGGCAGAATCAATGAGACAATACTGATAAGACATGAACATACAATAAGCAAATTTTAAAAAAATAAATTTTATTCTTCTTCAGTCTATATGGAACCAGCATGACTGACAGTGTATTGAAATTTTATTTTTTATCACACTTTTAAAACTGTCATCTCTAAAATAGCAGAGTTAAATATCTGCAATAAAATTAAAAAGACTACAGTTTACAGCATTCAGAGAAGTAGCATGTATTTTAATCTTAGCATTGTGAAATTCATTGAGGTCATTTATCCATTGCCATTTACAATTTGTGAAGCAATTTGTAGACAATAGTGCCTGCTTACATAGTTAGTTCTGTGAAATTTTGCTTCAGTAATATTTTATGGGGTATCCAGGAGATCATACATTCCTTTATTTATTTTGGTCACTATTTCAAACTTCTATATTTTTACCCTTCCATTTTCTGCAGATTGCCATTTGAGGACACCTACATCTGAGAAAGCATGCATTGCTCTTGCAGTGTTTTTCTCCTCCAAATAAAAGTGAGTAAGTTAACAACTACACTGTAGGAAGTGAGTTTATGGATAGTGTTAACTGCCTTACTTTGTATGCTACAGTTATGAATGTAACAGTTCTTAGAGAGAAAAATTGTTTAAACTATGGCATGAAGGGGCCATTCATATTAGACAAACATAGGTAGATATTTTTTAAATTTGGGATTATTTATTACAAAGTTGTTACTAAGCTTGTTTTAAGTGAATCTCCAGAGATAGTTAAAAATGAGAAGATATTCAAATAATTTAAACATTTTTTGCCTAGCAAATAAATTTATTTACCATTTTAGATTATTTCCAAATCCACAGTTCTAATAATTAAGAAAATTTAATGCAGTGACCTTCTAAGTATTTTTCCAGTATATTTTAATGTGTGGACCCAATAAAGCAAAGGCATATAGTGTTTTCAACATACAACATAATATTTGATTTTATTCTTTAAATAGTGTAAGATTGTATTTAAACAGAAAGAGTTTCATACACATTTAACATTAAGCATTTGTGAACAATTCTCAAAGGATATTATTGACTTTGCTTATGCTTAAGAAATAATAAATGTAGAATGTAAGAACAATTTAAAATAACTGGGTTTAGTACAATAGGAATACATTTTAGTGGTTTATACTTTATTTACTAATTTATCTTTGAAGAATTGAACATAGTAATGTTTTTATTTTGCATGTTTGTCTTTCATTTCTCAGGTCTGAGCCAAAGGACACTTGAGTTATCCAATCTTGCAGCACTTAATATGGACTATTGTTGGTACTAGTGGCATTGAGAACTTCAGATTTGATTAACACCCAAGAGCTGCTACCATACAATAAACTAGGCAGCTACTGGACAATAAGATGAGGCACATGTGTAAAACTTCTGCATTTAACTTGGTGAAGAGTGGTTACACAACCATTATTACAAAAATTACTTTTTTCCACAAATAAAGACATCAGTTGTCTAGAGAGTATATGCTGCCATTTGCTTTTGTCATTTAAGAAGTTCTCAGTAGAGAATTTAATATAAACTTTTATTAAAAGGCAACTGTGATTTACTATCAAAAGCAACATAGACACTTCATTGAAAAAAGCAAGATTCTTAAACTTCCTTAGGGACAGTCCAGATGCATTATACCCTTTCAGAGTTCACTCTTTCTTTTCCAGGCCTTTCTTCATTTCCACCCTTCTCCTACCGGTAGGAGAGAGATTAGAGACATTACTTTTTTCGTCCACAGTCAGATAATGTTGTTTTGTTGCAGTAACTTTTATTTGTCTTCTCAAATCTCACTAAGATTGTTTTCAAGCTTTCTCAAAGATAATTCAGTTATCTGCAGCCTCCCAAATATTTTATTTAAGCCTATCACATTTATTTATTTGTTTGTTTCTAGCTATCCCAAAGCATAGATTTTGTTAGTATTTCAGTAACAATTTCTTATACAAAAATTAATGCAAAAATACGTATTTAAAATATAAAATCAGCTTCTCAATAACAAAGATTTCAGTTAATTCTAAACTTTATGTAAATGTTAAAATGAGTTCAATATGTATAGACATGTTTTCTTAGGCTGTTGATGTTTTTGCAACATTTAGAAAATGAATAGGCTAGTATAGGGCTTTTTTTCATACTTGCTAAGAATTTTATGCTATTAGCCTTCCTTTTCTGGTAATTTGTGTTCTAGTATATTCATTAGGAGCCTTCTGGTACAACATATCTGAAAACGTTGTACAATATAAATAACAGTGACAACTTTTTATTTGAATCCCTAAGCAGAAAAGTGTGAAGAAAATTCAGAGTCCAGAAACTATGGGAAATCATAAATTATAAATGATTTTCAAATAATAGAATTGGTGCTGCCTCTGGGTCATCTGTCAATATCTAAATTACCTAAAGCTTAAAAACAGAAGGCAAATTTGAGACCATGCAGAATAGTAGACCTTATCAAAGAGTACATATAAAACCAGGATTAATAAATGTAAGGAAAATATAATTCTTCTACAGAAGAAAATTAAATTCTTACTAATTTTTCTTTAACTTCTAAGTGTGTGTGTCACACACACACTCACACAACTGTAATAATCTTAACTTTATGTGAATTTGAGGACCTATTTTACACCATCAAAATGCTCCACAATGGCTATATAATTTAACTTTTTAAATTAGTGCTTAGTCATCATTTAGAAAACCAGCAAGCAAAAAATTAAAAATATTTTTAGAGAAAATTATTTTTAAAAATTTAATAATTTAATTAGAATTGAATTTCCTAAACACCAGTCTCTGAAGCATAAGGAAACAAAGTACTATGATTGATAGTAAAAATAAATACAGCAGAATCAAACCCACATGAACAGCAGACACAAAAATAAAAGCAACATGTCTTAAAGTTCCCAGGAGAAATGGACTTATGTCTGTGCACACATATATACAAAAATAAATGTATTATATGGAATTAGCTCATGTGGTTATGGAGGCTGAGAAGTCTCAAGATGTGGAGTCAGAAAGCTGCAGAGTTAGGAGCAAACAACATATGGGTCTGATGCCCTGAGATTAAGGAGCGCTGAAGGTGTAAGTTTCAGTCTTCGTCTTAGTCTCAAGTCAAGAGAAGACCAATGTCTCATCTCAAAGACAGGCAAAGAGAGTGAATTCTTTCTTAATCTATTGTCAAGGCCATCATTAAATGAGGCCTATCTATGTTGGGGAAGGCAATCTACTTACTGTCTTTTGATTCAAATATTTTTCTCATTAAAAAACGCCTTCACTGCGAAGCGAGACTCGTCAGTAGTGTGGAGCCTGCGAAAGGAGAGGCCAGGGAGGGTTTTCCCCACGACAAACCCCCTGAACAGCATGCAGTGCTAAGTGGGATCCAGAACCCCCAGGAGCAAGCAGGCTTAGGCAGCAACCCCTGCATGCTATTCGTCTAAGGACCAGGAAAGAACAAGGTGAAGATGATTAACATCTGAAAGCCGACACTGTCACTAAGGTTCAGAGAATTGTAAGCCGCCATGTGACTGTGAATATAATCCTAGCACAAACCTGAAAAAAAGGAGAAAAAACTTATTTATTTTAAATTACGGTAAAGTACTGGCTGAGCATGGTGGCTCATTCCTGTAATCTTAGCACTTTGGAAAGCCAAGGTGGGTGGATCCCTGAGGCAGGAGATCGCTTGAACCCAGGAGGCTAAGCTTGCAATGAGCCAAGATCACACCACTGCACTCCAGCCTGGTCGACAGAGTGAGACTTTGTCTCATAAAACAAAAAACAAAAACAAACAAACAACAAAAACCAAAGATTTGGTAAAATACAGTTAATATAAAATTTACTACATTAATAAAAGTTATTTTAAAGAAAAAAAAAAGCACCTTCACAGATACAGCCAGAATAATGTCTCATCACATCTCTGGGCACCCCATGTGCCAGTCAAATCTACACATAAAACTAAATATCATACAATATTTAATAGAAGTAAAGAAATAAAATAAGAATTGAAAAATATATTAGGAAAACAGGGTGTAAAATGTAAAAATGAGGCTATAGGGTAGATTTGATTGAAAATTCAAATCAATAAGTAAAAGAAACAAATTTATTAATTCTGTAGAAGGTATGTGAAATAAATGTGATCATACATCTTTATAAAGTATTTTACATATGGGAAGTACCCCACAACTTAAAGTATAATAAAAGAAAGAAAGAAAGAAAAACACTCATTCAACATAAGGTAAATTAGTAAGATAGAAACAATAGGTAAAATGACCTGGAATTAATATTCTAGGTAATATCAACATAAAGGAGGATGAAGGGTAATGATACAAGACTGAAACAAACATTTGCTTTTTTATGAGCAGTTAATTAAAACTGAAGAGGAGAAAAATTGAAACATTAAAAAAACTTACAGAATTTAAAACATATATATTTAAGAAAACTGCTGAATTCCAAACAGTATAAACATAAAGGAACACAAATTAGACCAATAAAATTAAAATCGGATTATCTAAAAATTAGAACATCTTAAAAGCAGCAAAACAATATGTAGATCATTTAAAGAATAATAAATAGACTTACAGAACACTTCGTAACAACAGCAATCAAAGTTAAGAAAAAAGTGAATATTCTCAACATGTTTTGAGAAATGGATTTCAACATTGAATTCTATATCCACCAAAACTATCAATTTAAGGGAGACAAAAAATTAAGTTAATTTTCCACTGAGAATCACCATGGGAATTTTTTAAAGGTGTATTTCTAAGATTAAAGAATGAACGGTGAAAAACGTGTTTCTGGTTAGAATGAGGTAACAGAAACAATATTTGTCCTCCCATTTGAAACTAACAAATATGGAATAAAGAAAATAAATGGCAGTTCTCAAGAAATTGAATTTGAGACAACAAAGGAGAGAAATCTTTGAAGTGTGGGGAACAAAGGACTTGAGCCTTATCAACTCACTGCATTGAC
The DNA here is from genome assembly GCA_004027835.1 of Alouatta palliata. NCBI lineage: Eukaryota > Metazoa > Chordata > Mammalia > Primates > Atelidae > Alouatta > Alouatta palliata. Next base: position 12,351 of record PVKV010004721.1, read on the forward strand.
ACAGTTTCCAAGTCACAATCAACAAGGTAGATTCAAGCAAGTCTGCCAATGGCCTGAGTTAAGGAGAGAGAGCTGAACATCCATGTAGACCAAGACCAAGACTTCTATTATTTGCCAGTTCGAATATTGTGAGAATATTTTAAAAGAATGACACATCTGGAGATACATGGGTTTATCTAATAGTGTAAGATTTGTTTATCATTACAAAATTACAACGTGTTTCATTCTATAAAAATATTTTAAAAACTATCTTAATATATATATTACATAGCATTAAAAATACATTTTTAATAAAAATCTTAGCAAATTAATAGTAGAAGAGCACAATCTTGATCTGGTAATGAACATCTAAGTAATGCCTACAGATGAAAATAAACAAGAATAAATAATAAAAGATTTTATTCCCAACATCAGAATTAAGACAAGGATTCTAGCCTCTCAGCATTTCTATTCAGCTTTATGCTAGAGGTACTAGACAGTGCAATAGCCAAGCAAATAAGGAGCAGGCATAAAGTTTGAAAGGTAGAAATAGAATTGTTTTTATTTGTGGATTATATGATTAGGTATTGAGAAAATATGATATGGTATCAAAAACCCACCTAATAACTATGTTTATCAAGGTTACAATATTCAAGAACAATAGACAATAATCAATTGTATTTCTATATATTGTATATACTACAAAAAACTACTAGAAATTGAAACTTAAATGTAACACTAATTAAATTAACAGTAAAAATAGAAAATACTTAAGAATAAATCTTTTTTTGTTAATGTGAAAGACCACATCTACACGTGGTTTAAAAAAAAAAAAAAACTCTTAATGAACTAGGAACTAAAGGGAAATTCCTTAACTTGATAAAGAATGTCTGTCAAGAAAATAGAAAAACTGAAACATTAAAAAATATTAACCTCATACTGGTGAGAACCTAGAAGCTTTTGTACTAAGAGCAGAAAAAAAGGAAGGATGCCCTTTTTCCCCACTCCTCTGTAACATAATACTTAAAGAACTAGCTAATGCAATGCATAAAAATAAATGAAAGGCATACATTGACAGAAGACATGATCATCTATGTATAAGATAAAAGAATCAACAAAAACAAAAAATTATAAAATTATTATAGTGAGATTGCTGGATACAAAATCGATATGTACAAGTCCATCACTCTCTTATACAACGTCACCCTCTTACATGTACTAGCAATAAACAATTGGAATTTACAAGTAGAAGCACAATACCCTTTATGTTAGCACGCTACAGATGAAATCCTTAGGTATAAATCTAATAAAATATGTGAAAAATCAATAGAAGAAAAACTACAAAACTCTAATGAACAAAATCAGTGAACTAAATAAATGGAGAGATGTTACATGTTAATGGATGAAGACTCAATATTGTTACAATGTCAGTTTTTCCCAACTTGATCTATAGATTTAATGCTATCATGATCAAAATTACAGGTAGTCATTTTGTAGATAATAATAAACAAATTCTAAAGTTTATATGGTTAGGCAAAAGACCCAGAATGGCCAATTAAATATTAAAGAAGAGCAAAGTTGAATGACTGATAATACTCAAATGTAAAACATACCATAGGGCTACAGTAATCAAAACAAGTGTAGTATTACGGAAAGAACAGACAAAAAGATCAGTGACAGAATAGAGCCCAGAAATACACTCACATAAATATAGCTAACTGATCTTTGACAAGGAACAGAAGCAACACAATGGAGCTATGTTCAACAAACGGTCCTGGAACAACTTGATATTCACATGCACACACACACACAAAGACCTAGAAACAATTCTTAACACTCATCACAAAAGCTAACTCAAAATACATTACGTATCTAAATGTAAAACACAAAACTGTACCACTCCAAGAAAATAAAATAATATAAACCCTAGATGACCTTGGGAAGGGGGATGACTTTTTATATACAACACCAAAAGCACAAAATGTGAAAGAATAAATTGATAAGCTGGACTTCATTGAACATTTAAAAACTTTTGGTCTGTGAAAAAGAATGTTAATAGAATTAGAAGACTTGTGACAGACTGGGAGAAAACACTGGCAAAATATACATTAAATAAAACATTATCTCAAATATAAAAAGAATACTTAAAACTCAGTAATAAGAAAACAAATTCATTTAAAAATTTGCCCAGATTTTAAAAGGAAACTCACTTCATGTATATGAATGAGGGAATATGTTCTTTTTCCGGGTCCATGAAAGGGCATGGTTTTAAGGGCAAGAATTTCCCAGCGCCATGCCTCCCTCCCATCTCTCTCCATCTGGGAGATTATGTTTGAATTTTGCGGGTGCAGGAAGAAACTAAAAGTCAATCACTCCAGCGGAAGTTTAAAGGAACTCCCTTCATTAGCCAGAGGAACTTGGGAAGGTGGGAATTTCTCCCAGGATAAATTTTCCTGCTCCTTTACCCACTTTGGATTTCCAGCTCTCTGGAATCTCCTCCCACATGGTGGGAGCTCCCTTTCCCCTCTGGAATTTCCTCTCTGGAATCCCCTTCCACAGTCTTTGTGGAAGATTTTATTTTCTTCTCCTTTACTTCTCTTTTCTCTAAGTAAATAAACCACCTTTCTACAACACTTCTTGGGTCCGATATTTACTTTTACGAGCATACGGTGCATCTGCAGTGGTCCCATCGCTTATTCTTTAAGAGATTGGAGGCCAAGAACCCACAGCATTCTCTCGGAGAAGCTGTGCCTCACCACCGGTAAAAACCCGGTTACATAAATATATATTTCATATCATATGCCATCTGAGAAATACAAATTAAAACAGCAGAGATACTGCTCTCTGCCTTCTAGAATGGCCAAAATCCAGAACATGGACAACATCAACTCTTATTCATAGTTTGTGGGAACATAAAATGGTAGAGTCAGTTTCAAAGGCAATTTACTTGTTTCTTACAGAGCGAAATATAGCGTTACCATAAGATTCATCAATAATACTTTTGGGTATGTACCCAAAGCAGTTAAAAGTGTATGTCCACACAGAAACCTGTATGTGGATGTTTATTCATAATTGCCAAAATTTAAAAGCAAGCAAAATGTCCTTCAGAAGGTGAATAACTAAATAAACTGTGATGCATCCACACAATGGAGCGTAATTCAGAGATTAAAAGAAATGTGCTATCGAACCATGGAAATACATGGAAGAGCCTTAAATGCATATTATTAAATAAAAGAAAACAATTTCAAAAGGTTACATACCATATGATTCCAACAATATGACAGCATAGAAAAGGCAAAACTATGGAGACAGTAAGATGTGCAGTGTTTGCCAGAAGTTGTGGGCAGGAGGAATGAGTAGGTAGAGCACAGTAGAGCACAGAGGATTTTTTAGGGCAGTAAAATTACTCTGTATGATACTATAATGATGGATACATGTCATTATATTTTTATCTAACCTCAAAAAATGTACAACACCAAGATAAACTACAGATTCTGGATGATAATGATGTAGCAGTGGACGTTTATAACTTGTAACAAATGTACCTCCCTGGCGTGGGATTTTGAGAATCTGGGAGACTATACGTATGGGGAGAAGGTATATATAAAAATATCATTTCATATACTCAGAATTTCACACTCTGCCAAACTAAGCTTACTGAGCAAAGGAGAAATAAAAGCATTTCCAGACAAGCAAGCACTAATGGGGTTGGTTACCACTAGACAAGCCTTACAATAGATCCTTAAGGGAGTGCTAAACATGGAAATGAAAAATCAATACCTTCTACTACAGAAACACACATAAATACATAGACCAAAGACCATATAAAGCAACAGCAGAAGAGAAACCACAAAGCAGTAAGCTAACAACTTCATGATTGGATCAATACCTCATATATGAATACTAACATTAAACATAAATGATCAACAGTTCCTACTTAAAAGGCATAGAGTGTCATGTTGTATAAGAATACAAGACCCATTTATCTGATGTTTTCAAGAGACTCAACTCACATGCAATGACAATCGTAGGTCCAAAGTAAAGGATTAGAGAAATATCTACTACACAAATGGAACCAATAAAGATCAGAAGTCACTATTATATCAGATAAAACAGATGTTAAAACAATAACAGCATAAAAGGACAAAGTAGGATTAATGAAAGATAAAGAGTACAACTTAAGAAGAAGACTTATCTTAAATATATACACATCCAACATTGGAGGTCACAGATTAATAAAGTACTTCTAGACCTATAATAACAGACAGACAGCCACACAATAATAGTGGAGGACTTCAGCCACCACACTGACAGCATTAGACAGATCGTTGAAGCAGAAATCTGACAAAATTCTGGACTTACACTTGACACCATTCTTTCATTTAATAAACAAACAAACAAAAACCTCAAGAAACTTTGCATCAAAGGAAAATACCCCAAAATAGTAAGTGCCATCTATGATAAACTCTCAGCCAAAATCATACTGAGCAAGTGAAAACTGGAAGCATTTCTCTTGAGAACTGGAATAAGACAATGATGTCCACTCTTACCACCCCTATTCAACATAGTATTGAAATTGCTTGCCAGAGAAATAAAGAAATAAAAGGCATTTGAATGAGAAAAGAATAAGTCAAACTATATATTTTCACAGATCATATGATCCTATGCCTAGAAAACCCTAAAGAATCCACCAAAAGCCTTTTGAAATTGATAAATGATTTCAATAATGTTTCAGAATACAAAACAGATGGGCAAAAATAAGATTTTTATACACCAAAAATACTCATACTGAGAGCCATATCAAGAACATAACCCCATTTAAGATATTAACAAAACACTAAATACCTAGGAATATGTCTAAACAAGATGGTGAAAGATCTCTACAAGTACTATGAAACACTACTAAAGGCGATCATTGATTATAGAAATGGAAAAACATTTCATGCTCACAGATTGGACAAATCAGTAGTCTTAAAATGGCCATACCTCCCAAAGCCATCTGTAGAGTAAACACTATTTCTATCAAACTGACCACATTACTTTTCACAGAATTAGAAAAAACTATGGTAAAATTCATATCAAAGGCCAAAATAGTCAGAATAACTAAAGCAGTCCTAAGCAAAAAAAAAATTGAAGCATTGCATTACCCAACTTTAAACTATACTATAAGGCTAGAGTTGCAAAAAAACAGCATGGTACTGGTGGCACAAAAACAGATACATAGACCAGTAAAGTTACACAGCTGCAGCCATCTGATCTTTGATAAAGTCAACAAAAAATGAGCAATGGAGAAATGACTACCTATTCAATAAATGAGGCTGAGATAGTGGGCTAGCCACATGCAGAATGAAAATAGACCCCCATTTTTCATTACATACAAAAATCAACTCAAGATGGATTAAACATATAAATGTAAGATCCCAAGCTACAAAAATCCTAGAAGAAAACCTATGTAACATTATTATAGACATTGGTCATGGGAAAGCATATATGACTAAGATCTCAAAAGCAATTCCAAGAAAAACAAAAATTGACAAGTAGGATCTGGTTAAACCAAAGATCTTCTGCACAGCAAAATAAACTATCAAAAGAGAAAACATACAGCCTACAGTATAAGAGAAAATATTTGCAAACTAGGCCTCTGGAAAAGATTTAATATCCAGAATCTAGGAGAAACTCAAACAATTGAACAGGTAAAAAAAAAAAAAAAAAAAAAAAAAAAAAAAAAAAAAAAAAAAAAAAAAAAAAAAAAAAAAAAAAAAAAAAAAAAAAAAAAAAACCAAATAGCTCCACTAAATAATGGGAAAGAGACATGAACAAGCACTTCTTAAAATAATGCACACACAGTGCCAACAAACATATCAATAAGTGCTCCACATCACTATTCATCAGAGAAATGCAAATCAAAACCACAGTGAGATACCATTTCATACCACTCCAAATGGCTATTATTAAAATGTCAAAAAATAACAGATGCTGAGGCTATAGAGAAAAGGGTACACATATGCTATTGATGGGAATACAAATTAGTTCAGCAACTGATGAAAGAAATTTGGAGATTGTTCAAAGAACTTAGTATTACTATTTGACTCAGGAATCTATTACTAAGTATACACCCATCCCACCAAAAAATATATACATTGTACCAAAAGATTGTTCTTTTCTTTTTAAATTGTTGAATAATTTTTTTTATGGATGTTCAACCACAGACCCATTAAAGGGTCAATAGTTGAATTTATGGTTTATGGATTTATTATCATGAATTTATAATTTATTATTATGGATTTATCCAGATTTTGGCAATAATGAACAATGCTGATGTAATTATTCTTACACAAGCATTTGCGTGAACATTACTTACTTCTCTGGGATTAATGTCCACAACATGCATTGGAATGCTCATCACAGCACTATTCACAAGAGTAAAGACAGAGAATCAGCCAGGCACAGTGGCTCACCCCTGTAATCCCAGCATTTAGGGAGACCGAGGCAGGCAGATCACCAGAGGTCAGGAGTTCAAGACCAGTATGGCAAACATGACGAAACCCCGTTTCTACTAAAAATACACAAATTAACTGGGCATGGTGGCACACTCCTGTAATCCCAGCTACTCAGGAGGCTGAGGCAGGAAAATTGCTTGAACCCAGGAGGCAGGAGTTGTAGTGAATGGAGATCTCAACACTGTACTTCAGCCTGAGTGACAGAGCAAGATTCTGTCTAAAAAAATAAAAATAAAATAAATAAATAAATAAATGGAATCAACCTAGGTCCCCATCAGTGATGGATTGTATAAGGAAAATTTGGTATGTGTACACCATGGACTAATATGCATCCATGAAAAAGAACAAACTCATATTCTTTTGCAGCAACATGGATGCATCTGAAGGACATAATCCCAAACAATTTAACACAGAAAACTAAGTACAAATTAACACACAAAACCAAATACTAGATGTTCTCACTTATAAGTGGGAGTTAAACATTGAGTACTCTTGAACATACGGATGGCAACAATAGAACCTGGACACTACTGGAAAGAGAAGAGAGGGAGTTTTCTACCCCTCTACAAGAGTAGAAAAACTATCTATTTGGGTGCTATGCCAGTACTTGGATGACAGGATCATTCGTATCCCAAACCTGTAATGTAATATACATAGGTAACAAATCTGCACATGTAGTGCCTGAATCCAAAATAAAAGTTGAAGAAAATACAAAAATTAAAAATTAAAAAAAAATTCCTTCAAAAGTTAAATTGTTTACATAGAAATAATTATAGATTCAAGTGCAGTTTTAAAAATTAAAAAAAAAAAAGAATTGTCATATACCCGTTACTTAGTTTTCCCCAATGGTTACATCTTGAAATGTATAATACAATATCATAAACAAGATAGTGACACTGATACTGTCAAGAGCTGAGCCATCACCACAGGATCCCTCGTGATGTATTTATAGTAACAGCTATTTCTCTTCTCTAAAATGCTGAAAACCATTGATCTGTTCTTTATTTCTTTGATTTTGCCGTTTCAACTTGTGAATGGATTTATGTAGTATGTAACTTTTCAGAATTAACTTTCATGATTCTGCATAATTCTCCAAGATTCATCCAGACTGTTGTGTGTGTCAATAGACTTTTTTCTTTTCCTCTTTTAATTGCTGAATAGTATTTTCTTTTACAAATGTTTGACCACAGATCCATTAACGAACATCTGGGCTTATCCAGATTTTGGCAATAATGAGTAATGCTGATATCATTATTTATACACAAGTTTTTCACGAACATTACTTATTACTTGTAATATTAATGTTCAGGGGTGCAGTTACTGGACTGTATAGTGGTTACATATTTACTTTTAAAGCTCTTCCAACCACGCTGCTTTCAAGAAAATTTGTAGCATTTTACATTCCTATTAGCAATATATGAGTGACCCAGTTTCTCCATATCTGTCCTAGCATTTGATATTGACACTTGTTCTCATTTTAGCCAGTGTGATAGGTAGGTAATGAATGTCACTGTGATTTTAATTTGCATTTCCCTAATGGCTAATAATATAGAACACATTTTTTGTGAGCTTATTTGCTAACTAGATTCTCTGGTGAAATAACTATTACTGTTAACAGTATTCTTTATATATTCTAGACATTGGTTCTTTACTAAATATTTAAAAAATACTTCTTTAGCTTGTCTTTTCATTCTCTCTTAAAAATATCCTTGGTGGAACAAATTTTTAAAATTTTGATGAATTCCACTGTAACTTTTTATTTATTGTGCTTTATTGCTTAGTATAAGAACTCTTTGCCTGACTGTAGATCCCAATCTTTGCCTAACCATAGATCTCCCATATTTTCTATTTTCTTGAAAGGTTTTATAGTTTTGTGTTTTACATTTAAGTTCATGAACCATTTTGAATTAATTTTAGTGTAAGGTATGAAACTTAGGTTATATGAATTATATCCTATACCCACCATTAAAATTATTTGTAACAGGGAGTATAACTCCCAATTAGGTGAGAGTAATACTAGATTAAGGTTAAAAAATTACTACATTAAGTAAGGCAAGAGAGAGAAGTGGTTGAAAAGAATATAAAACAAAAGAAAATGTTTAAAATGTCAATTAAAATAATTCTAATTGTAACTAATCACAATAAGATAAGATCAAAAACTTGCAAAAAACTAAACAATGTGCCAGACACATGGTTTTCATTATAATGCTAATTAAATCATATTGATAGATTAAAACATATGGCACATACATTATTAGAGATAAAAATGGTTACCACCTATTCAAAAGCTTTAATTCAAAGAAAACTATAGAAATTAAATGTTTATACTCCCATTCATGGATTAATGGGTTATGGGATTAATAGTTTATCAAGGGTGTGAAACATTTGTGGCTTTACAAGAGAAGTAAGAGGGACCTGAGCTAGCAGACAGCCTTGTCACTGTGTGATGCCCTGTCTCAACTCAGGACCTTGTAGTGATTTCCTGCTACAAAGAAGGCCCTCTCAAGATGCAGCCCTTGAATTTAGATTTCCCAGTCTCCAAAATTGTAAGAAATAAATTCATTTTCTGAATAAATTATTCGGTATAGGCATTCTGTGATAACTAACAGAAAACAGAGTAAGTCAAGGTTATTCTTAAATCTTCACCGTGAGAACCTGACAGGATTCTTGAAAGTAAGGAATGAAAGTGAAGGATCTCTTATAAAATTATAACTGCCAGGTGTTTCTTTAGCCTTCAGCTACTCATCAGAATTACTATTTAAGTGTTCACATCAGTTTATGACTCAAGTGGCATGGGCTGCAAGTAAGCAAAGTTCAGCTAGAATGCATATGCACCTGCCTCTCCACATTTGTGAATTGCAATTTGCTCTGAAACCACAGTTCTCTGATGGGTACAAAACAATTCATTAATTTTAAAGTTGTCCAAATTTTTCTTGTTGTAAGATATTGAGTGATTATTTTGAAGTTTTATACATGCCAGAAATTAACTGAAAGCCAAAGATTAGCCTTTCCTTCACCAAAGAAAGATATTATCTAAGGTCTTATTCTCTAGATACAACTCATTTCCTGGGAAAACCTGTTAAACATGCTAAACAAAGGCCGAGAGAGAATACTCAGGCTCTCTGTAACTTATAATTGTTGACAAAAAAATACAATCTTTTACTTTATTTAGACTATTTTAATACCAGGAATTTCAGAGCAATGGATTGGTTAGTCAGATTGTTTGTATTCTTCAATGAGGCTACATAATTTTGTAATTTTAATATAATTTTGTCTTAAAATACAATTACTTTATGTTAACGTCCATGATTAGTAATTATGACAAGATTCTGGAAGAGTATGACGTGTTTCAAAAAATTTAGATACGTATCTTGAAATATATGATATTTTATGACATTTGTCTTTTATGTATTAAAACGAGTCTTGCCCTGCCAATAAAATCTATTCATTTTATTATAGTCATTTTAGCTGTCAAATTTATTACTATATCCACCTGGCATGTGAATCTGCATTCTGTGCATTCTCCTTTTATTGAACAGAATTTATGATCACTTTCAAAGCTCAATGAAATAAAACAAACAATTTCCAACAGGATTCACAAGCAGAGTAGGTGAGTATTTTGTTGATACTCTGCGCAGGAGATTGAGCTTAAAATAACTTTTGAAGATTGTTATGAAACAGGCTGTTTAGGGGCCCGATGCACCTAATTTAAGTACAAGATGGGATGAGGTAGCACTGTATGAATTTATTGTTGCTGCAAGGCAATATTCTATATTAAAAATTCTATACTAAACTTATAACTGTAGGGGAAATTTTAGTCAATGCTTGATGTTGAGTGACATTACTCAGCATTGTTAGATTATTGTTTGGAATTATATACAATTTTAAGATTGCCACTGCAAGTTGAACCTCAAGAAATTTAAATCTGCATGTCATGACAATACATTAAAATGTCTTCAATAATTATGATTAAACTCTAGGTTCTATCCTTCCCTTGCCTCTAGGTGAAGAAACTTTTTCATTATCTAGATATAGTAGTCATCTCTTTATACAAATGACTGAATCTGAAAATAGGTCCATGTCTACATCACTTTATACAGTGTGTTACATAAGAGTGTGTGTGCAAGCATATATGCAAATGAATGCATTTTGCATGGGTAAGTTTCATTTTAAAGCAAACCAAGTCTAACTCATATTGTTAACTGGAGAATCACTATGTAAAGAACTCTATCATTTAGCTATCCTGGTTTGCACTAATAAAAATCACCAAACTATCCAGTGATAGTGACAATGTCTTTTCTTCTTGCTTTAGGCACTGCCATTCACATTGCTAGGTTAAAGATAAAATAAATTAACATTGTTTAACAAATACACTCAGCACAGTAAATGGACTGTGAATACTGTACAGGTTTACAATCAGATAAGAGAAAAATGTAAAAAACTATGAAATATTTATTGAATAAACTAGTTCTATATGTATAAAATAAACATGTATTCAGTATTACAAATAAAATGATGCGATTACTAAATAAATTATCCTTATTAAAAGTGTGCAAAATTAGTCTTTGGTGAAGTTACATTCAACAAGTTATTTAAAAGTAAGAACATCTATGGGAATATCTCTCATCTTTCTGACATCCAATATATATTTCTCTGCAGGGTAAAGAAGAAATAAGGACTCTTCTTCCAGGTCATTTGATTAGGTGGAAATAAATTTACCTCTAATTACTCTGTGGAGAACTTTTGATTCCAATGCACACACAAAAAATGCAATGCCTTGTGCTCACATACCTACCGATTTTCTAATTTATTTCTCTCTACTATTAATTTTCTGGGCTTAAATGCAATGTTGCATATTTTATCTACTTTATATTGCATTCTTGTTGTAAAAAATTAGGAATTCTATTTACCAAATGGATGTATAAAGTTATTTAATAATTATACAAATGTGGCAGGTAGAGCCCTATGAATTTTTTTTTCCTTCTTGAATATAACAATGGCATAGGTAAGCTAATAAAACAGAATGAAAATAAATTAAAATATTAAAGGAAATTTACCGAAAATCAACAGGAAATTTTATACTAAATAACAAAATGCTGAAGCAATTTTCATTAAAATTGTAGTAAAATAAACATCTCTACTATACCAAATATTATTATCTATGATTAAAAAACTAAAGCTACTGTAATAAGAGATTATAATTAGCATACTTACGGTAACACCCAAATCATCAGGATTTATAAGTGATATAATTGTATGTGACAAAAACAGTAATACTTTGTAAAATGACTAAAGTTACTAAGATAATTTACTAAGAAGGAGAAATAAAAACATATATATTAAAATAATTATATTATAATATGTTGGTTCCAAAGAAAATGAAAAGTTATTCTCTGGAAAACTGAGAAAAAAACCTATGAAAGGCATTGGAATATACATATTTGAATATATACTTGTTATATAAAATAAAACATATTAAAGATGTAAATCATGATGATATAAGGGAGAATTATATAATAGTTACTTAAAAATTTGTTTTACTACATAATGTTTTGAGACTAATTTTTTAAGGTGTTAGTTTTTTGAATGTTAACACAAAATAATATAACAATCAGTATAGATTGATTTATGTTTATCTGGCAAACTATTGTATAACTATGAGGAATATTTCTATTCTATGGAAATAGAAGTGTATTCTATTATATGGATTAAAAATACACTTATTAAAAAAACACCAATGACTCTTGTGTCTGAAAATAATTAACAGGAAAGCTGGACTCTGCACAAATTTTGGCATGTCTATATAAACGAAATCAAAAGAATATGGGAAAATCCTGCAACAAAATAGTAACCAAATAGTTCACATTCCTAATGTTCTTTAAGCTTCTGTATATTGGTAGGTAAAATATTCAAAAAAGAAGTGGAAAAATTATGAAAATATATATACAAACCAAAAATATAGTAACTATTTTGATAATAAGAATTTCAAGTTAAATTATTATGACATATCGCTATTGTTGATTAGAAGGCAAAATATTTACAAAGAAAAATAATTTCCACTACTAGGTACAAGGCAGATTATTCTGATGCTCAAAAAGATTGACCAATTTCTTAAAGATTTTAGGAGGGAAATATGAAATAATATATTGAAATTGAAAAATATATTTACCTTTTAACATTTTGTTTTAAGTACCATGTTGCTCTAAAAACACTTGCAGTAAAAAGATTTGTCATATAAAGACTGTATAGAAACATGTTTATAAGTTTGTTATTTTGTTAGCAAAAACAGGAGACCTGACATCTCAACAACAGGGAAGACTTCGGTAAACTGTGTGGTATTTGTAACATGCTAATTTGGAGCTCTTAATTACATCTTGCCTAGAAAGACTTTCAGAATGTATTCTTAAGTTAAAACAACAACAATAACAACAACAAAACCAGAATAATTGTGTAGTATATTCTCATTTGACAAATATCAAGCCATTTGATAACATCACTCACAAAAGCATAGCTGTACAATTTTATCTTCCAGATCAGTGTGCAAACAGAGCAAATATAAAAATGTAGGGCAAAACTTAAAAGGCCTCTCTCGTTAATACTCTTAGGAAATATATAAATTATGTAAGTATTCTTATTAATACAATTTAATTAAATACAATCTCATAATGGAAAGATTAACTAATATGGCTCATATTATGAGAGAAAAGATTTCGCACATACTAAACTAGATGTTTCTATCTCTTTATATTTTCATTTTTCCCCAACTTTATTGAGATGTGATTAACAAATTGAAATTGTGTGTTTATGATGTATACTATTATGTTTTGATACATGTATATGTTCTAAGATGATTACATCGATCAAGCTAATTAACATGTCCATCTCTGACATAATTCCATTTTGCGTGTGTGTGACGAGAGCATTTAAGGTTTTTGCTTTCTTAGCAAATTGAAAGCATGCAATTTAGTCACAAAGCTGTACATTAGATCTTCGGAACTATTTAGTCTGCCTGACTGAGACTTTGTATCCTTTGACCATCATCTCCCTGTTTCCACCACACCCCAGACCCTAGCAACGATCATTCAACTCTTTGCTTCTATGACACAGATTTTTTTTTTTGATGATTCTAAAAGGTGAGATTATGCGGTGTTTGGTATCTGTGCTTGGCTTATTCACTTAATATACTGTCCTCCACTCATCCAATTTGTAACAAATAACAGAATTTTATTCTTTTTTAAGGTTATATAGTATTGCATTTAACCTTCTTTAAGGGTAAAAGGATTCCATTAAACATTTCATTAAATATGCGTGATATACAAACATAGATCATATTTTCTTAATTTACCTAGATGGACATTTATGTTAAGTTTATATCTTTGCTGTGACAAATAATGGTGCAATGTGTATGAAACTCCAGATATCTCTTTGAGATACTGATTTCAGTTCCTTTGGACATACGCAAAAAAGTGGGATTGCTGGAGAACATTTTTAGTTTGATGTAGTTCTATTTTTCCATTTTGCCTTTTGTTGCCTGTGCTTTTGGGGTCGTAGTTCTATTTTTCCATTTTGCCTTTTGTTGCCTGTGCTTTTGGGGTCGTAGCAAAAAAAACAATTCATTGTCAAAACCAATGTCAAAAATATTTTCCCCCATGCTTTCTTCTAGTAGCTTTGCAGTTTCAGGTCTTCTATTTAAGTATTTCATCCATTTTGAGTTGACTTTATTATATGGTATAAGAGATGGGTCTCATTTCATTCTTCGGTATGTATATATTCAGTTTATTTAATACCATTTATTGAAAAGACTTTCCATCCTCTGTTGTGTTTTCTTGGCAACTTTGACAAATATCAATTGACTGCAAATGAATTATGAATTCTGCCAAAATTGAAGAACAAATCTTAAATTTATAGCAACTTTAGGTGGAAGAATGCTGAAATCACCAATGCTTTACCAAAAGTTTATGTGAGCAATGCCCCAAAGAAATCATCGGTTTACAAATATAAACCTGGTTTTAAGAAGGAACAAGATAATGTTGAAGATGAGGTCTGCAGTGACAGACCATCCACATCAATTTGCAATGAAAAATTTTTTTCGTACATGCCTTAATTGAAGAATACAAATGATTAACAGCAGAAACAATAACCTACAAAATAGATGCTCTCCGTTGGTTCAGCTTACATAATTCTGACTGAAAAATTAAAGCTGAGCAAATTTGTCACTTGATGGGTGCCAAAACTATTGCTCCCAGGTCAGCTGCAGACAAGAACAGAGCTTTCAATGGAAATTTTAAACAATGAGATAATGATTCTGAAACATTTCTTTGAAGCATTATAACAGGGGATAAAACATGGATTTACCAGTAAAATCCTGGTGACAAAGCATAATCAAAGCAATGCTACCAAGAGGTGGTAGTGAGCAAAAGTGGACTGGTCAGGAGCAAAATCATGGCAAAGTTCCCTTGGAGATGCTTAAGGCAATTTGCTTGTTGACTCACTGGAAGGCCAAAGAACAATAACATCTGCCTATTTTTGAGAGTGTTTTGAGAAAGTTGGTTGTGACTTTACCATAAAAAAAATGCCTGGAGAATCTTCACCTAAGAGCCCTTTTCCATTATGATAGTCTTGTGCTCATTTCTTTCATCAAATAGGGCAATTTTATGTGAGTTTTGATAAATCATTAGGCATCTACAGTATAATTCTGACATGGCTCCTTCTGACTTTTGTTTCCTAATCTTAAAAACATATTTAAATACATTTTTCCAATTAATAGTATAAAAGAGAATGCATCGACATGCTTAAATTCCCAGGAACCTCAGTTCTTTAGGGATGGACTAAATGGCTGGCATCACTACTAACAAAGGTGTCATGAATTGATGGAGATTATGTTGAGAAATAATGTGTATACTTTATTTTTTTCTTGTTTAATTCCATTTTTCCCAAACTTTTTGATGTCCCCTTGTGTGTGTGTGTATGTATTGGGGGGTATGTGTGTGTGTGTGTGTGCATGTGCATGTGTGGACAATCTCCTATTGGTTCTGTTTCTCTAGAGAACCCCAATGAATATACTCTGTTGGATCCCTCAAAAAGGAGGTAATCCTGTGATACTTTGATAATAACCCAGTAATACTAACCATGTGGTAAGTTTTTATAGCAGCAACTGGAAAGTAATACAGCTTGCGTACCAGAAACTGGAATGTTGCTGTAGCAATTACCTATAAATGTGTAATAATATGTGGGTAGGCACAGTGGCTCACACCTATAATCCCAGCACTTTGGGAGGCCATGGCAGGCAGATCACTTGGGATGAGGAGTTCGAGATCAGCCTGACCAACACGGCAAAACTCCGTTTCTACTAAAAATTCAAAAATTAGTTGGGCATGGTGGCATGCACCTGTAGTCCCAGTGACTCTGGAGGCTGAGACAGAAGAATTGCTTTAACTTGGGAGGCAGAGATTGCAGTGAGCTGAGATCCTGCCATTGCCCTCCAACCTGGGTCATAGAGTGAGACTGCATCTCAATAAATAAATAAAAATATATATGTAACAAATAGCTGTGAATTTGTTACCCTACCTGGGAAGAAGAACTTTCTTGATGTGGTTAAGTTAAGGATATTATAAAGAAAAGTAATCCTGGATTGCCTGAGCCGGTCTCCTACAATCACAAGAGTCTTTTAAAAGTGGAAGAGGAAGTCAGGTAGAGAACCAGATTCATGGTGGTATGAAAAGGACTCGCTCTGAAGTGACTGGGTTTGAAGATGAATGAAAGGGACTTGAGTCAAAGAAAGTAGCTGGTTTCTAGAAAATGGAAAAAAACAGAAAATGGATTATCCTCTAGAGCTTCCGGAGAGGAGCACAGCCATGCCAACACCTAACCTTAGACCAGCTACATTCAAGACAAGACTTTAAACCTCCAGATCTACAACAGATTAAATCTGTGTTGTTTTAAGCCATTAAATTTATAACAGCATTATTAGGGAACAAATATAATTCCTTAATATTACATAGTGCGAAAGAATAAACTATTCAAAAATGTATTTGAAATTCTAAGATGTACATTGTCACTAACAAAAATTATTTCTAATATTTTGTCATTTTGTCATGGTGTTTTTAATAAACATAGGTTTTTAATTAAGGGATTTTTAAATATATAATACCTTCTATATTCATTAATTTTAGACTTTATTTTATAACATACTAACAGTATAAATGACATTTCTATTTTGATATTTTTAGATTTCGTGTATAGATAAAACAGTGTCATAACTTTTTATAGGTATTCATTCACATAATATGCTTCTATTCTTTTTCAGTTATAACTGTTCTTTTTCAGTTATAAAATTTCTCCTAAATTTACTCTATCCTGTAGTTGAATTTAAATTTGTTCTCCCTATAGAAACATGGTTTTGATTTTACTTATTCGCGAAATATATTTCCACCACTGATTCTGTTTATTCCCGATAAAGGAAGCAGCTTTCAGTAATAGAATTTAAACATGTTAATAAATGTTTCTATATTGATTCTTATTGTGAAAAAAGTTCACATAAAGAGGCTGGTGTTTCATATAGCTCACATAATATTAAAAATACATGCCATCTGTATGATGCAGACACATATTATTAAACTGAGTATGTTATAAACAAATACATTGTTATGCTGAATATGTTAATGTTTCTGAAAAGTTAAAGGGGTACCTTACATTTGAGAAAAGCATGAAATCTATGATACAGTATACGTGGTACTCTTCAGGTTTAATGACACATACCACACATAAGCTATCGATATATTGGCCAGTGATTTTTTTTTGTAAGATAAATAAATATAAAGAATTATCTATTTTCATTTCAATTATTTTAAATAATACATTTGGTATATTTAATAATTTTAATTATACACAAAATGATTTATTGTTTATTTGGTTAATTAAATTTTTAATTTAAGCATTATGAATCTTTTATTAAAACCTGTAATTATGAATAACTTCCACATTACTTTGCCATATTAACTGAAAGATCTGGGTTATGGTATTACATGAGGGTATTAAATTAATGACTGTCTAATGGCATAGATCATGCATATAGTATAGTAATAGATCAAATACTATATAGCATAGATCATGTATATAGTATTTTCTCCCGGTATCTCTTAAATTTATGAAAATACTTTATACATAGTGGTGTGTGGGAGAATACTGGTTGTGTGGGACAAAAATCAGTCTCCTATTATACTAGAAACTGATAATTTTGGTTAATACAAGGAAATTGTAAGAAAGTTTGATGCTCTATCAAGACAGGGGTCAAATACTTTCAAGTCTACTAAAGATTGAAAAGTAAAAGTAGGAAAGGATAGAGACAGATCTCTTCCACTTCTGCACTCAAAACAGGAAATTTCCTGATAAAGCACTAAATTAATATGTGACATAAGCTAAGTTGTTGTTCTTTTTATAGTTTAGAATGATAGTAAGTGGTATGAGAAGGAAAAATTATGACAGCATAGTTAAGAAATGGGAATGACCAAACATTAGAAGTCTAGTTAATACACCCTTCAAGCATGAGTGGAACAAGCACCATAAGATTACGAAATGGAAACATAGCGAACCATAACTATGGGATGTCACTGTTGAGATTCTTATTAATGCTTACCTGTAGAACAAACTTCACTAAAATTTTCTTGGGATATAATTTCTTATCATTTGTCTTAGTTATTATTTTATAGATAAGAAAGTAATTTCATATATATATTTATATATAATCTTATTTTGACACTCATGAGCCATTTTGTGTTTATTTAACTTGTGGTAGATTTTAAATCTTCACTTCATAAATGTCACACATGAATGTGTATTTAGCATACATACACTGCTTAGATTGTAGCATAACAAACATCTACCGTGTTAAGATGGGGAGGAAGGCAGCAAACCACACTGCCTTGTGTGTACCTACGCAACAATCTTGCATGTTCTTCACATGTACCCCGAAACCTAAAATGCAATAAAAAACAACAACAACAAAAAATACATATATATATATATATAGAAGTAGGTTAGCTGCATCTCAAGTTTCTGTCAGTATTTTACAGGCAATTTTAATGAAAAAGAGCTAAGACGATGTGTAGTGAGCTGGGCATTCTTGAATCATTTCGCTCATTCTTATGTGGATAAATTTTTATAAGGTTTTTAATATAATATGAATATATAGCTATTAGACTTCTTGGTAAGGTAGAGTAAAAATATTATTAAGCCCAGAGGAGCTAATAACCTGACTAGGAGGTTGTGTATATTTTGTAAGGACGATATACATTATTGCACTTAAATTTTTCCAGTTTGACATGAAATGGTGGGAATTTTATCCTGAAGGCAATCATCTTCCAAACATTCTAACAGTGTGAAGCAAAATACTGAAAATGTCAACGTTTCACACATCATTGATTCTTAATGCTTCTGAAGCTGTTTTTTAGTTTCCTGTGGCCACAGTTAAAAAATTGACATCCTTTTTGTAGTACTTTTCAACATCTTAACATCTTTTGAATCAGAGCTAGCAATGTTGTGTTATTTTTTGCTTGTTGTTTTGTTATAAATTCCATTCCATACCTGTTAGACTTTATCACTTGTGTTTTGACAAACTCCGTATACAAAATATGTTTATCATTGAATATTCTAGAGCTTAAAGTAAAAATCTCTGTCAAATTATAAATGTAAAATTATTTGTTCTACATCTTAAAGGAAAAGGTTTCAACTTTTCACCATTGTGTATGATGCTTGCTGTGGGCTTGTCATATACAGTCTTTATTGTGTTGCAGTGTGTCCTTTTTATACATAATTTTTGAGTATTTATCATGAATGATGTTGAATTTTGTCAAATGTTTATTCTGCATCTATTGATATTATTACATAGTTTTTTTTCCTCACCACTAATGTGATATCCTACTGCTATGTATATCCTGAGCCATCCTTGCACCCTAGGGATAAATCTCACTTGCTTATGGTGATAGACTGCTGAAGATTTTTGAATCTATGATCATCAGGTATACTAACCTGTGAATTTTCTTTTCTTGTGATTTCTTTGTCTAGCTTTACTATCAGGGTAATTCTTGCCTCACAGAGTGAGTTTGGAAATAGCATCTCCTCAATTTTTTGGTAGAATTTGACAAGAATTGGAATTAGTTCTTTGAATATTTGGTAGTGTTCCATATTGAAGCTGCCCAGATCCTGGCCTTTTCTTTGATAGGAGATTTTTTATTACTAATTCAATGTTCTTACTCATTATGAGTCTGTTCAGATGATCTATTTCATTATTTAGTCACACTAGGTTATATCATCCCAGAAATTTATACTTCTATTTACTATAAAACTGGAAGTCTTAGCCAGAGCAATTGAACAATAAAATGAAATAAAAGGCATCTGAATCAGAAAGAAATAGTTAAATTGTCTCTGTTTGCTGGTGATACCATATTATATATAGAAAACTCTAAAGACTCCGCCAAAAATAGGACCAATAAACAAATTCAGTAAAGCTGCCAGATAAAAATAACACATAAAACTCAGTAGCATTTCTATATACCAACAACAAATTGTCCAAAAAAGAAATCAAGGGACTGATCTTATTCACAGTAGTTTCCAAAAAATACTTATGCATAGAGCTAACCAATGAGATGAAAGATCTATATATTGAAAAAAAAATTTATTCATGGAAGAAATCAAAGAAGGTGCAGAAAAATTGAAAGACATTCAATGTTCCTGAATTGTAAAAATTAATATTCTTTAAAAGTTTATATTGCCCAAAGGAATCTAGAGATTTTATGCAATCCCTATCAAAATTCTAATGAAATGTTTCATAGAAACAGAAAAATAAATAAATAAAATTTGTACAAAGCCACTAAAGGCACTGAATAGTGAACAACAATAATGCCAGAAGTATCACACCAACAGTCCCTGGACTAAAATATACTACAAAGCTACAGTAACAAAAACAGCTTGGTGCTGGCATAACAATAGATATATAGACCTATAGAACAGAATAGGGAGCCCAGAAATAAAGCCACACATTTACAATCAATTGTTCTTCTTTAGTTTTTTAAATTTATTTTATTAAATGTATATATATATATATATACACACACACACACACATATATATCATTTTAATGTGCTAGGAATATACAAGTATATCATTTTATGTAGTAAGTATATAGCTATATATATAGATAGATGTATCATATAGGAGATATCTACAGATAGGAGATGTAACTCATATGTATGTGCATCAAGATCTCACTGTGTCACTCAGGCTAGGGTGCTTGGCATTATCGTAGCTCACTGCAGCCTCAAACTCTGTCCCGCATCAGTCTCCCAGGAAGCTGGGGCTACAGGCATGGATCACCATGACTGGCTAATTTTATTTTTAGCCTTTTTATAGGGACATGTTCTCATTGTGTTGCCCAGGCTGTTCTGAAACTCCTAGTCTCAAGTGATCCTCCCACCTCAGCCTCCCAAAATGTTGGGATTACAGATGTGAGCCACTGTACATGGCCTATTTATAATTGGTAAAAATCATGCATATTTATCATGAAGTATAAATAAGTTGTGTCGTGACTAAATAAAACTAATTTACATTTGTATTACTTCACCAACGTCTTTTTTTGCCTGTGTCAATAACACAAAATCCACTCTCTTAGTAGTTTCCAAGAAACAATATGTTATTATTAACCATCCTGGAACTTCTTCTTCCTATCTGCCTAAAATTTTGTATCCTTGACCAAAATCTTCGCGATTTTACTCCCACATCCAGCTCCTGGCAAATTCTACCCTGCACCTATAAGTTCAACTTTTTTAGATTCGTCATATAAGTGAGATAGTGCACTGTTTGTCTTTCTGTGCCTGACTTATTTGGTTAACTGATTTTTTTTTTTTTATCCTCCTGCCTTGGCCTCCCAAAATGCTGGAATTACAGGCATGAGAAACTGTGCTGAGCCAGATACCAGTTTTTTAAAAGCAATTTGTTCTGATGCTGTTTGTGTTGCTGATATTATTTATTATTGTGTTACCCCAAGTGTTATACAGGAAGTCACTTTTTAATTTATTTACTTGTGTTTTTTAAAGTCAAGTTTATTGAGAGATAATATATGTATAGTAAAGTTCATCTTTGTTAGATATGTAATTCTATAAATTTTGATCCATACGTATATAGTCATGTAACAACCACCACCGCAATCAAGATAGAAGAAATTTTTCTCACGTCCTTAGTGTGAATGCCCTTTCTCTAACCACAGCCTCTGGCAACCACCCATCTGTTTTTGATTTAGTCTTTTCTGGAATGTCATAAAATTGGGATTATAAAGTATAGCTTTTTGTGTCAGGCTCCGTTTCACCTTGCATAATGTTTTTGAGATTCATCATGTTGTTATAAATATTAATAGTTTATTCCATTTGATTGCTGAAAAATATGCCTTTAGATGGACATACCACAATTTGTCTAGCTATTCACTTATTTTTTTTAATTGCATTTTAGGTTTGGGGGTACATGTGAAGAACACGCAAGATTGTTGCATAGGTGCACACATGGCAATGTGATTTGCTGCCTTCCTCTCCATCACCTGTATCTGGCATTTCTCCCCATGCTATCCCTCCCCAACTCCCCACCCCCCGCTGTCCCTCCCCTTTTTCCCCCTACAGACCCCAGTGTGAGATGCTCCCCTCCCTGTGTCAATGTGTTCTCATTGTTCAACACCCGCCTGTGAGTGAGAATATGCGGTGTTTGATTTTCTGTTCTTGTGTCAGTTTGCTGAGAATGATGGTTTCCAGGTTCATCCATGTCCCTACAAAGGATGTGAACTCATCGTTTTTGATGGCTGCATAATATTCCATGGTGTATATGTTCCACATTTTCCTTGTCCAGTCTATCATCAATGGGCATTTGGGTTGGTTCCAGGTCTTTGCTATTGTAAACTGTGCTGCAATGAACATTCGTGTGCATGTGTCCTTATAGTAGAATGATTTATAGTCCTTTGGATATATACCCAGTAATGGGATTGCTGGCTTTTATTAAAGAGACAAAGATAGCATGTTCACAAGGGTGTGGAGAACTGGGAACCCTTGTACATTGTTGGTATGAGTGTATATTGGTTCAGGTTTTGGGTAAAAAGTATGAAAATTTCTGAAAAAACTAAAAGTAAAACTGCAATATGATCCAGCAATCATATTGTGGATTACTGATACCACATTACTGTGGTCATCAGAATTCCTATTGTTTGTGAAAACAATGATGAATGTGGAGGACATTAAGTGAAATAAGCTAGGTATAAAAAGTTAAATATCAAATGATCTCACTTTTTTCTGGGCCTTAAAAAAATTGTACTCATAGACTCAGAGTAGAATGGTGGCTTCCAGTGGCTGGAGGTTGGGATGGGATTGAGAAGTTGTTAATCAAAGGATACAAGACTTCAGTTATACTGAAGAAATAAGATACAGAGAACTATTGTCAACATGATGACTATAATTAATGACGTAACATATGCTTAAGGATTGCTAAAAGAGTCAATTGTAAGTGTTCTTACAACAAAACTGATAAATACGTGAGGTAATAGATATTTTAAGTAGCTTGCTTTAACCATTTTAAATCATTTTGTATGTAATAAATGTTTAACAAGTTTTGTCAGTAAAAACAATTGAAAAATAAAATAAAAATTTTTAGCTAAAGAATATTTCCTTCAGTTTATCTCTAAGAAAAAAATCAAGATAATAAATCTTTGTGCAAATGCATTTTATCAATGACCATAATATTCCATGCCTGCCTACATAGTCACTTTGGGGTAGATACCCTTCTTCAATATGAAATCTGTGCTTGGTCATGTGACTTGCTTTTGTCAATTAGGCAGTATAACTAATTTGATTCAAGTAGGGATCCAAAAAAGAAACAGCCTATTTATACTGTCATTCTTGATTCTCTACCTTCTCCTTCAAAACTCTATTAAGATGGCTCTCTCTCTTGGATATCTGTTACTGCTATGAGAAGAAGTCTTGTGTAGTCAGAGGGTTAGAGACCACATGGTGGGAAAAACTGATGCTTTTCAGCTGAGGTTATTCTACATTATCCAGTCCAGAGCCAACTATGCAGGTAACCACAGATACACGGGTAAGCTAGTGCAAGGCGAGCCTATCCTTGTCCAAATTAGCAAAACCATCTCACTTACTTATCAATCCTTACCAAGTAGTAAATTGGCTATTTAAGGCACTAACTTGTTGTATGTTTGTTATTGACCAAAGCTAATGGATACAAGCCTAAATCATAAAAAAATTAATAAAATAAATCTCTACCATTGAATATCTGCAGCTATTAAATATAATGTGCATATCTATACGTACATATATTATGTTTACCTAAGAGTTTGTGTTAAAATAGAATGAAAAGTAGAGTAGAAATTGATAACAGTGTGATCTCTGGGTAGAAAAGTTAAGTATTACAATGACCGTCTCAATTTTGTTTTTCTGACACATATCAAATTATTTAAACCTGTAATACATTTGAATTATACATCTCTGATCATGGAAATATCTTTGGTTTAAAATATTTGTTATTGTTTGATTTACCCATGTAATATATTGAAAGAGTAAGAGTTAATTCACATGATACAAATGTTGGAACAGGTTTATACAAAAAATAATCCTGATCAAAATTGTATTGTATTAGAATTATTTTTAAAGAAACTTCTTTGATTTAATGCATTGTCTCTAAAACCTTTCAAACAAAACGTAGTTTTAAAGGAATTGAGAATTTTAGCTAGTTTCACATATGTCACACATATGCTCCAGTTTTCCTCTCTAAAGGAGCTAAATAGATATGATTCTTTTGAAGGCTTAAATGAGTTAAAATATAAAAGGTTCTTAGGGCAGAGTTGAGTATGCCGTGATTACTTAATAAAAATTACCTTTAATTATGTAGTATTGAGTAGTGCAGTTTAGAGGAAATAATTTGAGAGTCAATCCCACTAATAACATTTTTAACCTATAGACCTGGTGGGATAAGATCATAAAGGAAGCACATCTATATTGCTAAGAAAGAAGGTCAAGTGTTAGAATTTTGAAAAATAGCAAATGTAAGAGCATGCAAAAGACGATTATCCGAGTTATTTTCTGAAGTCCTAAAATCAACCTGATCCTTACTGCTGATCCTTAATAATGATGATAGCTAGTAAGTTTGGCTGACTTACTTATTTGTAAATACTAGTCATTCTCTGAATGGATTTGAAAATCTTCTCTTGCATATGCACACACACACACACACACACACACACACACACACACACACACGCTACACAGCAGCATGAACCAGTCATGCTGGAATAGTTTGTCTTGGTGTGTGGTTTCAATTACTGGAAACGGGAGTCATTAGAGAGGCCACAGCTGGAGAAAAAGCCAATCTGGGTGACATGGGTTCAAAGTTGTAGGAACATACAGCAATTCCTTTGGAGAAGACAAAGAAGAACAAAATAGAAAGGAGGTTTTATATGTAAATGACGGTGCCAGACTTGGAAACTTTTTTATACTAAAAAAAAAAAAGATATTGTTGAATAGGATGCTCCTTACTGAAGGTTTGGGCAGAATATTAGCAGTTAAAAATCAAGTTCAACATGAATATACCTTCATAGTAATTTCATATCCCTGAATAAACAAACCAAGACAAAAAAGTCATTTTCTAATGAAATATCTTTTTACCACTATAACCAAATTTGTTTGCTTTTTTATACTGCTGAAACAAATATGGCAAAATCACATTATCTCTAATACTGTAAAGGCTATTTCTCAAGGACAAATATAATTACCTATTTTTGTTCTTAGTGTGTGTTTCCCAAACTTATTGGTCCAAGTGATAAATTCAGAACAAAGCAGTACACAAGAACTTTCTGGGTGTAAAAGACCAAAGGAAAAGATGGATGAACAATGAAATGAACTATGCATTTTGCATTAAAAGTAGAACACAGGAACATGGAGTCAGGAACATCAACTGTGCAGTAGTGCCAAAGAAAATATAACATTAAGAAAAGCTAAATAACGCCAGTCATAGTGGCTCACATCTGTAATCCCGGCACTTTGGGAGGCTGAGGTGGGTGGATCATGAGATCAGGAGTTCGACACCAGACTGGCCAACATGGTGAAACCCCATCTCTACTAAAAAATACAAAAATTAGCTAGGCATGGTGGCCCATGCCTGTAATCCCATCTACTTGGGAGGCCGAGGTAGGAGAATTGCTTGAACCAGGACCCATCAGGCAGAGGTTGCAGTGAGCCGAGATCGCCCCACTGCACTCCAGCCTGGGCTACAGAGTGACACTCCATCTCAAAACACATACACACACACAAAAAAAAAAAAAAAAAGAGAAAGAAAAAAAGTTAAATAATTTGCCAAAGGAAAACATGATTGATGAAAGAAAGAATTAACGTTGAAAGCATAAGCGGTTAGATAGCTAACGTTTTGTGGAAGGTTGTGTATACACACATATGCACATGTATGCATACATTCTGATAACTTTTGATACATGCATATTATTTTGTTATACCTGGGATTGTCAAAAAAAAGTACAAAATTGACAACAAATTCAGGTAGAAGGATAGAGTCTGACTGTTGGCCCTCCTCAAACAACGTTTATTTAAATGGAATGAGTCTGGAGTTGCCCTGTGGAAAAAAGGTGATGGAAGAAAAAGAAGACAATGGCTTCTTCCTCAAAGACATCCTATTTTGACAGCTAAGACTGGCATACTGATAGTAGTCTTATTTTAATCTTTGACTAATCAGAACAGGATTACAACTTCCTCAGATTACTTAACTAAGAGTTACATAAATGTACTGCAGTAAAAAATAATGTGCAGTTTAAAAATGCTTTGCTCTGTTGCAATAGTGGTTAATATATAGTGTGATCTTTTGTAGAGAGAAAATATTTGAAAGCACTGTCTGACACTGTTTTGTCAGACATGCATGCTAGACATTTTGTTCATGTATTCTTTTCACACTAGGAAGTCAAGAAACTGAGAAAATGATTGAAATGGAGGTCTGTGTGCAGGAAATATCTGAGTTATGATAGTAAATTATGGGAGAAATCTTAAATGGGGCAGGAATGCAGCAATGCGTTGTTATTAATCTTTTCTTTTTGCAAATATAAAACTACAAACTGACACACATATGTGCACCCATATACACACTGTTCTTAAAAGGTATATAATTTTCAATGTAAATATTTTTATGTATAATAAGATAATAAAATTAAATTAGTAGGTGACATGGATTTCAAACTTCTTTCTTTTCAATTTGAATAGACTCTAAATATATAGGTTTTGAGTAGTTTCCACATCCTTAGTATAAGGTAAAGAGAAAAGAATCACCATAAGCTTTGGTTCAGCTGCTGGTAGGTTTATAATCTGATTTCTTTGGAGTGTTAGGAACATGATATATGGGTATTTCTTTTGGAAATTAGTTTACATGGGAAAGCAAAGTTGATTTTTCATGGAATATAATAACAACTGGATTTCAAAGTGCTGACAATAAAAGATTTAAAAACTATATGCAAACATTTTCTGTCAACTTCAATGGCTTTTCTTTTTTATTCTGTCTGATAATCACATACTTACTACTCTTAAGATATAAAAACAATGATAACTATATCTATTTAGGTTATATTGTAGTGTTTTTTATTTGTATTGAAATAGCTGTCATAGTATTAAGAATAATAAAATATGACTATTCTGTTAGGCACTGTTTTATTGGGTGTACTTCAAAAAAATGCTTGAATATATTCAGACAAAAAAACTGAGTTTTTCTATTTTCTTTATTTTATAACATCATACAATACAATTGCTATAATTTATTGTTTTATAATCAATGTGTCAAAATATGGTTATTTTGCATGTGCAATATATTATCAGTGACACAAAGGAAAATAAAATAAAATCTTAGCAGTTTACAGTCAAATTCCTATTGTGTTATTTCTCCCCATGCAACAGACACAGGTGATGGGGAGGAAGGCAGCAAATCACACTGCCATGTGTGTACCTATGTAACAATCTTGCATGTTCTTCACATGTACCCCCAAACCTAAAATGCAATAAAAAGTATATATTAAAAAAAAAAAAAAAAAAATGATAATGTATGAAAAAAATAAATAAATAGACCTTGGAAATACAAACAACTGTAAAGCAATAGATGCTTATATTTTTCTCTAGCTATTTATAATATAATTTAATACCATCACATCATTATATAACACAATTATATTAATTTATATATAATTAAATAAAATTTACCTGGCTGATTTTGAAAAAAAAAAAAATTCCTGCTGTGTACTCATCTTGATTCTATTATAGTAATCACCTAAAACTTTCACAACAATATTTTTCATATACTGTATGCTTACTAGACACTGGGTTAAACATGCTTTTTATACATTATAATAGTCGACTTTCACAACAGAGCTATGAAACAGGAGATTTGATTCTAAGAAGACTCAGCATTCTTGCACAAGATTACAGGGCTTATGGCCAAGCCAGAGTAATAACTCACAGCTGACTCATTCCAAAAGGCTATATTTCTTGCCAAGAACATGCAATGTAATTATATGTTAAGAGAATTATTAGCTAAAATTAAATGTTATTTATAATTTTACAGGTATTGGTTATGAGTAAATTCTATGTATACCAATTTTTCTTAATATAATAATATTTTAAGGTTGTTGTCTACTTATATAACATGCCGATATAATACAGTGATTGTGTATAAGTACACTTGTTATGAAGACATAGCTAACCCTGAACTGTAGTTTTGCTATTCACTAGCTAGTAGACTTAATGGGTTACTGTATTAGTTCCAAGAGGAATACATGTGTTTAGATACACAGTTAGAAATGTCAGCATGCACAATTTTTACTTCTGTTTCCCTTTTCTTTGTGGGTGTATGTGTGTGTGTGTGTGTGTGTGTGTGTGTTTGTGTGTGGGTATGTGTGCGTATGTGTGTGTTGGGAATCTTTCCTTCTCTTCCAGCTATTTTGAAATATATAATAAATTACTGTTAATTATAGTCACCCTACCGTGCTATGTGCTATCAAACACTAAAACTTACTCCTTCTATCTCACTGTATACCAAAAGGTTTTCAGCTAACACAACTCTAGTCTATTTAAACTGGCAT
Organism: Alouatta palliata; assembly: GCA_004027835.1. NCBI lineage: Eukaryota > Metazoa > Chordata > Mammalia > Primates > Atelidae > Alouatta > Alouatta palliata. Next base: position 40,989 of record PVKV010004721.1, read on the forward strand.
TGTTTTCTAATCTTTACTGCCTTATGTGCCATTAAGCAGAAGTCTTGTACTATGGAATAGTGAAAATTCTCAGTATGCACCATCATTAGGGTTATTTGTGTAAAAAGCTTTACTCACTGTTCAGAATTGCATATTTTTCAATATATTCTAAGCAGTCAGTTCCTCAAACTTTAATGTTTTTCAAAGTTTTCCCAAGATTCAGTTTTGAGGCAGAAGAAAGGCTGTAGGGAGGTTAGTGAAAAAACTAAACAAAATCCATTCACATGAATGCTGAAAATACACTGTCTGCTAAATGTGTGCAGTAAAGTCTCAACTTAATTCCAAACACTTTATAACTTTTGTCTCATTAGGCATTGTGTTGACTTCCATATTCAGAACTCTTCCCCAGTTTTGCTATGAGTAAAGTCTGCTGTGGTAATTTTTCCAGTGTTCAACCACTGGGTGAAGTTAATTCTTCGGATAAGCTATATCGTCTGATTTATCTGTATTAATAATAAAAATGTCATTTTTCCTTCCCTATTTACTTTTTTTCACTCTCAAATTTTTAGAATTTGAGTGAAGGATTATGAGAAATATTTTTGGGGGGTCCTCAGACCTCAATATGTGTTATATAATTGGAAAGTATGTGTGTAAATTATGGTATTAATATATTGAAGCTACAGAAAGAAACCAAAGTAATAAATAGAAACATGATGAGTCCTCAACTATTTAAAGAGCAGCCACATGTATAACTGAGCTAAACTAAATTTTATAAGAGAGGACCTGTCCAAGAAAAGTGGAAATGTTCATGATTGTTATTTCCACACAATATAAGACTGAATTTAAATTCTAATTTAAATTTAAATTCTAACCTTTAATATGTATTGCTTTAGTAAGGAAAACAGGACTTACATTATTTAAGTAAAGAACTATTGACCAATTGCTAGATATTTGGTGGAGTTAAAATAAATATAACTTAGTGACATCACCAAAAGAGATATATAAACAAGAATGTTTTATCTATTGATTCACTTGTGTGTAAAATTAATAAAAACATGTATAGATGTTTTTATGCCACCAGATGGAAAGATCTTTAAGTGTAGGGACCAGATTGTATTCATCTCTGTATCTTTAGCACTGTAAATATATCAAAAGAAGACTTTAAAATACGTGATAAAGTCAGTTGCATTTTGGTGCAAACTGGTAGTTTATGTTATATTTGTAAAAGAAGTTACTGCAAGAAAGCTTTAATCCACACAAATTCATAAATTCAGCCATTCCTCAATAGTCTTTCAACAATTATTTTTTCAAATATAAGTTCTCAAATGAATAGCTTTCTAAATAACTCATTGACTTTGATTAATATAGAACAAAATTTAATATTTAAGCCAAATACCATATGGTTTATAAGGTAAAAATGCACAGGTATCATTTGCACATACAAAAGTCTTAAACATGGTAAAATAGTTTTTCAAATAACCAGAAATATTTAAAATGTAGAAAAAATTGTAATGTTGTTTCTAACCTATAATGGGAGTATCTGATACAAAGTGAGCATAACTTAAGTGATTCAAAAAATATTCATTTACATAATTAAAATACTTAAAAAGATAGTTTTTCTAATCACTTTAAATTTTGATTTTATATACATCTTATGTATATAACATTTCAAAACAATTATATGCACTCATTTATAAATACAGTTGTTGAGAGTTTGTTACCAAGTTATATATATAGTAGTGCCAAAAGACATCACTGATCTATAAATCATGTACATAAATGTAAATAAGAATATTTTATTTTTTCTTCTTTAAATACAATTTTTAATTTCTATCCATGGATTCTTAGAAGAGATTTATAACTGGGATAAATGTCTTTATGTAATTTCTGATATGATGTAAAAAATTATCCTCATATGTTCTTGTTAATTTTGTAATCTCAAAATAAATAAATACATAATCTGTGAGTAAACAGAAATTGTTAACCCCTATTACAGGGTACTTTTGTTTGGCTATGGCATCTGGATACCAATTTACAGCTTCTGCTGCACAATTAAATAGTAATATACAGTAAGAATGTAACTTGTTAAACAGCTAACTGCTCAAAATAGCTCTCTGGGTTTGAGAATGGACTGAAAAATTTACAGTTAGCACTCATCATTTTAGTTATCACTCTATTCCTTTAGGAAATACCCAGATTGAGTATTTCCTAAAGGAATAGAGAAAATTAAAGAAAATATACCAATGACCAATATTTTAACTTTAGGATTTTCTCTAGTATTTTAACTTTCGGTGGCTTCATTGAGTAGTATTTCAATATTGAAACATTACTTAACCAATCTTATGTTAATTAATTGAACATTATTATAACAGAAGATTTCATTCTCCCATCACTCAGCCAGAGTGTTGGAGACTGAAAATATTACCACTGAGTACAGAGGAACTTGGGTGTGCAAAAAAATTTATCTCTATCGAGTTTCCCCAAGTTTTCATCAACTGTGAAATTCATAGTCAAGAAGATAGTGACAGCCCAACCACAGTTCCTCTTTGGTGAACACATTTTAAAATTATCTAAATATGTGTGAGACTCTCATATCATTATGTGCTTTTCTGTACTTAATCTCTATTTTCTTGTTTCTCCTGCTCACTCCTAGGCCAAAGATTTATACTCATGCTAGTTTGCTGCAGTCTTCAAACCCATCTCACTTAAAAGTTCTGTCTTAAAGTAACAAATGTTTACTTTTAAGTATAACCTTTCTGTATATATCCTCCATTAACTATTCCTGAAAAGTTTTTGAAGACAGAGAGTAGTTAAATCTATTTCTATCATAATATATTATTGTGTTTTGTAGAATGAACATCATAATATTTACTTAGTTGTAAAAATGTACATACGGGTGTTACTGATCTCTTTCAATAAAAAATAGTCTGACTAACCTACTCACCACTAAAAATTCCTCCTGATGCAGTGTGTACAACATTGTGTGTCATATCGGAAGATGTTAAAGAGCAATTTGGAAGTTTATTGAAGGAATGTTTAGCAGAACCCATTTTACATCACTCTCATCATTTTAGAGTAACAACTAGGCACGGACATTGCAACAGACAGACAAAAATTAGCATTGCATAACCATGTCTCTAAAATTTTATAGCTGATTGAATCTCATTTCTTGTACTTCATCATCTCAAGAGAAAAGGAAAATTTATTATCCCATTATTAAAATAGTGCTTTTAATATATTTTGACTATCTCATATTTTTTCAGTATCATGACATTTATTTACTTATTAGCTATTTTAAATTATGCCCTTTGCTTCAAAGTCTCAGAACACAAGCTGGATAAAGCTTCTCATTAAATATTTAAATGATAAAAGAAACAAACAGCAACATAATAACTCAACAAAAAAAAAATTCCTAGCAAAAAACCGCAATTCTCATTTATTGAAACAAACTCCTTAGTGAGAAGAAAATAATTGTGTGTGGTTGAGAACAATGAAATCTGAATTTTGTACAGGGATCCCTATCTTCAATAATTAAAAAAGTCAATCAGTTTGTCACTTCTCGCCTTCCGTCTTACCCAACTTGTTAAATAATTTAAATATTTTATTAACAAGAGATGATTTATGGTTAGATAATTTACACAATTCACTGTGATATGCTGAAACTTTTAGAGCAATCAATCATTTGAGATAGAATTTTATATGTATATAGCAAATAATCTTTACTAGAATTATTTTTTGGTATACTTACCAAAAGGAAGATCTTGTCTTATAACAAATAAATTTAAGAGTACAATCGTGCATTACAAAAGCATGATTCTGCTCAAATGCGATTTAGACTAACATCTTTAACTGTTATGTTAGAAGATAATTACATGTTTCCCTAAAGACTTGCTAATGTTTTTGAGAGTCTTTAGAATACAGGCTGATATATAGTAGATCCTCAGTAAGAGTTGACTCTTTTGCATTGATTTAGAAAGGTACTTTTTTCTGAAATAAGGTGTTTTTATTTTAGTACATTCTGCATACTCATTTCCACTGACTTATTTGGTTTATGTCTTAGTCCTTTGCATAAACATATAAACTATATTTAGTCTTATAATTAAAGTTTTCATTAAAAAGTTTAATAATGAATTTAATTATTTTTAATTTTTTATCCAAAGGTAAGTCATATGACACAATAATGGGTAATATTGCTTTTGATTTTAGCTCAGGAACACACTACAGGTGGCCAAATATAACAGATTATTTCTGAAAATTTGCTCAATACTGGTTTTAAAACTAATAAATATTTAATCATTTCTCCTCTGATAGAAGATCTCTGGTTTTGAACATAAGAGCTCTATTCAGAGCCAAAATAATTTAGAGGTAACATGCAACATATAGTTTAGGGATGGCTCTCCACTTTACGAAGGACTTTGGGGATCTAGAATTATGGCTAAGTGCTCTGAATTCCTTTCAAATATTTTAACGGAGATTCAAATTTGTGGAAGAGTAAATAAATTTAATTTTGCTTTTTGCAGTACTTTTTCATTTTTATTCCTTTAAGCTGTTGAAATAAAGAATCTTGAACTGTGATTTGAAAATTGAGATCATTTTTCCTTAGACTCGTATTTCCAGTGACTGTAACAGGGTACGATTTGTAACAAACTCAATTAAAATAAATTTCATTTTGCTTATACTTTATACACACTTTTCTTTTCTTTCCTTCAGAAAAGCTTTATAATAAATATTTCCTATTTATCTGTAATTATCACATTTTTATCTTATAAATTATTCTGAAACTAAGATAATTATGGAAAAAATTATTGTTTAATTTTACTTTACGTTCTACACCAAAACATCATTCTTTTAATTTCCAATAAAACCTAAGTTGTATTTCAAAACAAATTTTTTCCAACACAAATCAGAATTCTATGTGAATTTATTTAGAAGCAAGTGAGGCCAATTTTTTGTCAAAGGAGAAGAAATGAAAGTGGTTTTTAATTTGTCTTTATTTTGTTTTGCTTTACAATGTAGAGTTCATACTTTTTCTTACAATTCTATGGGAAATGATTATCAAACAAAAAAGTTCAACTAATCTCTTCTTCTTGGACAAAGATGTCTGACCAACTTCCAAATATTAGTTCCATTTGCAAAGGTATGGCATCAATACTCACTTTAAATATATTTTAGTATTTATTATTTTTCAGATGATTCAAGCACTACTTTAACTATCTAGAAATACAATTCTTATTTCTCTTCCTGAAGCTTTTATTTTCAATTTTTGCTTGATAATCTCAATATCTGGAGGTATGAGTCTGTGAAGAATTTTCTGCTATCACTGCTCCTTTTACCTCCCCTGCATGTCTTTAAGCCTTTCTGTCCATAGCTAACACTAGGAAAGAGGGACGTGATGATTTTTTACATAGATAGCTTCTTTCATTGATAGGTTTTTGTGAAAAGGGGGATGAGGTCATAACTTCTTCACCTAGTATGAATTACCTGCTTTCTTTCATGACATAGATATCTGAGCTTAGCTGCCCTGCCTAGATTCCACTTCCAAGAATGTCCCTTCTCATCTATACAGCATGAAGCTGGGAAGGTAGACATGACAAAGAAATCTGATCTTGAAAATGTTGATAAAAGACCATGCCCCTATGTGAAGGCAACAGGATGGCGAAAAGCTGCATTAGTCCCTTAGGAAAAAGCAAGAAAAAACATATTATGTTGGCAAAGATCAACACTGAAAGAGAAACCAAAGTGCTATCTAATTTATGTTTTTCTTGTCTCAGTGCAAGGAAAACAAGCTTATGTATGGATCAAGAGTGGTGCTGATACCATTAAGCTACCTAGGCATCCTGAGTAATCTACGTATCTTTCTTGCCAGCTGATATTACTCATTTAAAGGTTTTTAATCCGTGTGTCACAGAAATTTGCAGATATATTCTGCAGTATTTTTTAGCTTATAGCCCATGTATGGGGTATACATTGGCTACTGGATGAAATTCTGCAACTGGAAGACTTTCCTCATTTGATGGAGCAAACACATCACTGCCCAAAAGACCACAACATCATGAAGTTTTTTGGTTAAGGGGAGCCACTTATCCACTACCTCCTACAACTATGAAAGAACTAAAGGTGTTAGAGACCCTCAGGGGGTTTTCATGGCATTACTTGAAGCCTGTTCATTAAAGATGAGCTGGAAGAAATTACAGTTGTGTACTCAGAAGATTAGTGGGACTCCGACACAATTTCTATCAGCAGATTGCTGAAATTTTTTCAAAATTCATCATACAGATCAAGCTCATGCTCTCATCTTAGAAAACTTGTCTGGCTTTCTTGCCAGCTGTCTAAACTCGAGTTAGAAAAATGGCGGTAAACAGCAAAGACAGATTATTATTTAATTGTAGCACCAGCTGGTCAGTTTTTAGATAATTTTAAGAAAGACGAAGACTAAAAAGGAATTAAAGACTGCTTTATCGGCTGCTTAGTGAAAACTCTTCACTGAGGGGAATTATCCCAACTTTGGCCACTCTTTCTGTAAAGAGAAGAAATAAATAATAATGTATGTAATTGCTGCAAAAAGCTAGTATGCTGGGAGAGGGATTGTAGAAAGAGATTCTGAAGGGTAAAGAAATTGTAGAAACACAAGAATCAGGAAAGCCCAAAAGCCTAAGGAATAACTAACAGGTGTCTTCAAATGGACAGATTTAGGAAGTCTCAGGGGCAGAAACTGAAACTTCTAGTGCTACTTAGTCTGTAATTTCCTCAAAAAGTTTTGGTTTTTCATTTGGTGAAAGAACACTACGATATTTTGGGTTAGATTTCTACTTTTTTCTTTTTCTCTGTTATTCCCATACAGATAGATTATCTTGCTGAGGACCATACATTCTTATTTTCTTCTGTTTCTCTCATAAAGCTCTTTGGGAAAGACCTGCTTTAAATTGCACATGTTACCATATTCTCTACTCCAGTGTGTGTCTGTAGAATTCCTTGGGGAAAATACATGTCATTTGGTTCTATGCACCTTGTGAAAGTAAAGGGTTATAGCAGTTTCAGGCTCATACTGTACTAGAAAATCACCCCAAGCTACATTGGTTTGGGGAATGGCAGAGAGTGGCAATTTCATACCATGTTTGAAAAGCACTCCTGTCTGAACAAATCAATCTATCACTTTCAGAGCTAGGGATTGTTAATACTGGTGTACTTTGAGATATAGAACAAACAAAAATAGTTCACCAAAAGCAAAGTGCATGCCATATGTAAAATGATATCTGATGTCTTAAGCTCAATCAGAAGAAATAAAGTCTTATAAAATGATTAAAAAATTATAAATAATAATGTAAATAAGCCATCCACCTATAATCCTATAATATTATATTACTCTTCTATAAATTAAAAGGTATTTTTTCCAGACTTATTGAGGTATAATTGACCAATAAAAGTTGTGTATGTTCAAGATGTACAATCTGTTTATTTGCTACATCTTTATATTGTGAAATGATTGCTACAATCAAATTAATTAACACATTGATTCCTTTACACTGTTACCATTGTGTGTGTGTACATGTTTGTTTGAGTGTGTGTGTGATAAGGATACTTAAGATCTACTATTTTAGCAAATTTCAAGAAAACAATACAGCAAAACTATGGTCACTATACTTGCATTATGTCCCCAGATTCACCCTATAACTGAAAATTTGTATACTTTGGTCAATATCTTGTCATTTTTCTCAGCCACTGTCAACTATCATTCTGTCTGTTTATATCAGTTCATATGTTTTAGATTCCAAATGTAAGTGAGATCATAAAGTATTTGTCTTTCTGTGTTTGGCTTAGTTCATTTAGCATAATGCCTTCCAGGTTTATCCATGTCATTGTAAATAACAGGATTTTCCTATTTTTCACTACTGAATATATTCAATTATATATAAGAAATATGATATTTGTAATCCATTCATTCATTCAGTAACACTTAGCTTGTTTCCATATATTGGCTATTGTAAATAACATCACAACAAATATGAGGATGCATATATCTCTTTAAGACACTCATTTAATTTCCCTTAGATACTCAAAAGTGAAATTACTAGATCATACGGTAATTCTATTTTTGGTTTTGAGGAAACTCTAGACATGTTTCTCATAATTGTTGTACTAATTTACATTCCATGAATAGTGCACAAGAGTTCCCTTTTGTCCATACCCTCAGCAATATTTGTTACATCTTGTCTTTTTAATAACCACCAGGTGTGAAGTAATACCTCATTGTGAGCTTTATGTGCATTTTTCTGATAATTAGTGATCTTGAACATTTATTTCTAAATATACTGGCCTTTTGTATGTTTGAGTAATATAACTTTGACAAAGATAGTTGACCACTATATAGATTTACGTAAAAGCCTACCATTAATTCCTGTATTTTCTAAGTCTGTTTCCTAACTTCTGAACTTGGTATCATTTTCTGAAAGTATTTATCTATAATTTATTGATGTTTTGATTTTTTTATTACTTTATATTCCTCTAGAGAATGGAACTAGATTCTTATTTGCTTTCACTTATGAAACAATCCAATATTTATCACAATTGTTTTCTCAACGGTTTTGGGATTTTCCTACAATATTTTCTAGTCTTTTAGAGAAAATTTTCCGACCAGAGGAATTTATAATTATTCAAACTATAGATGTTTTGCTAGTATCCTCAGAAACTAAAGAGCATTGCAAATTGATACTTAAGCTTTGTTACAGTTCTTGGCTTCACAGGAACATAAGGCTTCACCAAACAAATTGCAATATTGCACAGTTGAGCTCTATATTTCAGGCATCTGTTGTAAGCTGTAGGGCAGAGTGCTATACTCTAGGAGTCAGCTGATTTTATAAATAAAATGACCTATTACAAAAATATAAAGAACATAGACAATTTTGGGGACTACTACAATATTGTAGATAGCAGATTTCAGCTTTTGCAAAGAAAACAAAATCTCTGATGGAACAATTACATGGTAATTACCTAGATCTTCTGGTTTGGTCCCTGAAATCTGAAGAAATTTTTAAATAAACTAGTCATAGCTTCTCTCCAACTTTAAAAAATAGATACTTTTTAAAATAGAAAATGTTTTATTTCAACAAAAGCTAAAGTAGCTCATGAAAAATTGATAGCTGATTTTTCAGAGATAAAACTTTATAACTGATTGCTTAAATATTAGTATTTCATTGTAGAGTTCCTAAAGGCAAAAGGATGTTTCCAAAGGTGATAATTTTGCTGATAGTTACGTAAAAGCTGTTGTTAAAAGTCTGATAGACTTCAACCTAATACACTTCATTCTTGAAACAATAAAGAATTTGTTCATTTTAAAACTATGTAGAGAGAAATAAATGAACAAATGGATTTTAAAAATGAGCTAAAATAAATGAGGCTGAATATAGGAATTACCTAACAAAATAATTCCAATATCATAGTCCCCATTGGCTTAGGGCTGTTATGCCACCAACAAAATAATCTGAGTGAGAGAGGGATTTTAAAGGCACTAGAGTCTTAACTATACCTAATAAAAAGATAAAATTATTCAAAACATAAAAGAGATACGCTACTTGTGTGCAGAATTTTTTTCATGCCACACCCGAAATAACTATAAGAAGTTTTCCTTTAACAGTTTTACCAGAAACATTGTGGTAGTTGGATCTCATAAAACAAAAAATCTATAGAAGGTAAGGCAAATTTTTCTTTTGTCTAGTTGTGGTGTGTATGATATCTGGGTGGTCTGATGTTTTCCCCAATTTATGAAACTAATGTTTGGGCAGTGGTAAATGCTCTAGTGATAAATGTAATTTCTGCTTTTGGGATGCCATAGTATCTAAGCCAGACAGAAAAAAAAATGTTATGTCTATGGTTATCTAGGAATTATGCAAATCTTACAGATCCCTATAAGACTCAGTTCTCTGGAAAACAGAGCAAACAAATCAAACTCGAAAAACTCAGTTGTCTAAAATTCTACCACCTCCTATATTAAGATGACCTAGAGTTTTGCCACCACCTTAAAATTGAAGCAACCATTACAAGCAAACATGGATTCTTTTATTTGAATTTTTGTTTAGTAGACTTATGAATTTTGGTCTGACTTCTTTTCTGTGCCTGATTTAACTGAATCCTTTCATAATGATGTTTATTGCCTCAAAGGGCTTCTCTCTTCCCTAGTAACTCTGAGACAAAAATCATAAGAACCTGGTAGGACCCACCAGAAGACTGCCAAGCCTATTTACCACAACGTTTCACAAATTAAGGTGTTCTGGAGGGAAGACAGACTTTTATATCCTTGGGAAAGACTTTTTTAAATGCTCCGAATTACCCATTTAGCTATCAAAGTGAAAACTAAAAGTAAAACACAGGATTCATACTTTCCATGCGAAGAAAACATCTCAGAGAAACTGAACTGGGGATCCTACAAAGACTGTAAACAACTTTTCGAGTCTAATTGTTTCACTGAACACAGCTGAAGGGAGGTATTCTAACAAATGTATTACTATAGATTATATCCTGTCTTAATCACATAGGATTATTTTGATTTCTTCTTTGAGAATCACATTTAAGGCTGGGCACAGTGGCTCATGCCTGTGATCCTAGCACTTTGGGAGTTTGAGGTAAACTGATCACTAAAGTCCAGGAGTTTGAGAACAGCCTGGGCAATATAGCAAAACTTTATCTCTACAAGGAATGCAAAAATCAACTGAGTGTGGTAGAATGTGCCTAGAGTCCCAGCTGCTCAGGAGGGTTAGGTGGGAGGATCACTTGATTGAACTCAGGAGGCAGAGATTGCAACTAGTCAAGATTTTGTCACTGCATTCCAGCCTGGGTGACAAAATAAGAGCCTGTTAAAAAAAAAAAAAAGGAGAAAAAGGAAATAAGAATCGCAATTTACTAGAAAACACACATGTCATCTGTTGTATTCCTTTTTTTTCTATAATCCCAGTCTCAGGGATTAAATTGAGTCCCTCAATATTTATATGCTCAAGTCTTAACCTCAAGTACTCCAGAATATAACTTTACTTGGAAAAACAGTCATTGACAATTTAATTACTTAAGACAAGGAATACTGGAATAGGTTAGACCCCAATCCAATATGAAAGGCGTCCTTATAAAAAGGAGAAACGTGAACACATACCACACAAGGATAAAAGAATAAAGCCATGGGGAGGTGAAGGAAGAGGTTAGGCTGTTGTTTTTCCAAGCCTGGGAATACCAAAGATTGTCAGGAAATCACCAGAGGGTACGTAAGAGGGATTGAACGGAGCTACTCTAACTGCACTCAGAAGAAACCAGCCCTGTTGACACCTTGATCTTGGGTTTCTATCCTCTACAACTGTAAGACAATAAATTTCTGTTGTTTAAGCCACCCAGTCTGGGGTACTCTGTTATAGTAACTCGAAAACTAGCAAACTAACACACCAAGTAAGGATTCTCATGATCTCATTTGTATCAGCTCTAAATTTTACTTCTCATAAAAGCAAGGTTTAAGACTCATAAATACAACAATACAACTACTGATAGAGTAAAAGTGAGATTATTTTTATTAGTAATGTTTTAAAACAACAAAGTAAAATCCATTAATATGCATCTAGACACTCAAGCTTTAATCTAATACTAAAAAAAAATATTAGAAAGATAAGTAGAAACAAATAACATGTAATAAGTAGACAAACATATGTCTGGCATTTATAGCTAGAGACTACAAAAGACAGGTCTAGTGTCACTACATAAAATTGGGATGCAAGGTCTCTCCAATCCTAATATAGACAAATAAAGATGAATGCCTGTTATTCATAAAGATTGATTTGAGGGGCCAGATGCAGTGGCTCATGCCTGTAGCCCCAGCACTTTGGGAGGTCAAGGCAGGCAGACCACAAGGTCAGGAGTTCCAGACTAGCCTGGCCAATATGGTGAAACCCCGTCTCTACTAAAGCTACAAAAATTAGTTGGGCATGGTGGCATGTGCATGTAGTCCCAGCTACTCGGGAGACTGAAGCAGGAGAATTGCTTGAACCTAAGAGGTGGAGATTGCAGTAAGGCAGAATAGCACCACTGCACGCCAGCCTGGGCAATAGAGAAGGATTCCGTCTCAAAAACAAACAAAAAAAGACATGACAGTTATAATAACTATGGATTCCTTCACATGCTGATAGAAAACAAACCAACAAACCAAAAAGATGCATAGGTTGAGATTGTCCGTACGACTTGAAATAGTTACAACTGTGTACATTAACCGTAGAAATTTAATCTGTACCTTTAAATAGTGTATCATAGTACAAGTTTGATACTAAAAGATGGCCATGAATAGCTTTGCATTTCACATCAAGGAAAAAATAGCGGAGAAAATGGAAAAAATAATAAAAGGCCTAATTATCATATTATTGTTATGGTATTTATGTGATGATCTACAAATCAGATGTTATTTGTTGTGCCTTGTACGGAAAACCTCTCACTAAAAAGTTATATTATCTGGTTCCAGAATCAAGCTATTCCTTAGGTCTGAATGAGACAGGACTCTATAAAGAACTACTAAATGACTATTTGCTTAATCATTTGAAAAGGTTAAAGACAAATAATTTGTATAATTAATGTATGGCTAATAAACATTTTTGTATGTTTCTAATCAGTAATCTGATTTAACCACTCATCATCGATATGTTATATTGGAAGGTAATCCCCTGATACGGTTTGCTGTGTTCCCACATGCATCTCATCTTGAATTGTTGTTCTCATATTCCCCACATACAGTGAGAGGAACTTGATGGGAGGTAATTGAATAATGGAGGCAGTTATTCTCGTGCTATTCTCGTGACAGCTAGTGAGTTTACATGAGAACTGATGGTTTCATAAGGAGCTATTTCCCATTTTGCTTGGAATTCATTCCCTCTCCTATCACCCTGTGAAGAGATGCTTTCAGCCATGATTGTAAGATTTCTTAGGCCACCCCAGCCATACAGAATTGTAAGTCAATTAAACTTCTTTCCTTTATAAATTACCCTTATTAGCAGCGTGATAACTGACAAATGCAGTAAATTGATACCAATAGAGTGGGGTGCTGCTATAAAAATACCAAAAATGTGAAAGCGACTTTGGAACTGGGTAACAGACAGAGGTTGAAACAGTTTGGAGGGCTCAGAAGAAAACAGGAAGATGTGCAAAAGTTCGGAATTTGTTGAATGATTTTGACCAAAATGCTGATACTGATAAGGACGATGAAGTTCAAGTTGAGGTAGTCTCAGATGGAGATGAGGAACTAGTTGGGAACTGGAGTAGAGGTCACATTTGCTGTGTTTTAGCAAAGAGACTGATGGCATTTTGCTCCTGTCCTAGAGATCTGTGGAATTTTAAACTTGAGGGAGATAATTTAGGTTGCCTGGCGGAAGATATTTCTAAATAGCAAAGTGTTCAAGAGGAAGCAGAGTATAGGAGTCCGTAAAATGTGCTGCCTGATGATGCTATAGAAAAGAAAAATCTATTCTCTGGGGAGAAAGTCAAGAGGGCTGCAGAAATTTGCATAAGTAATGAGGAGCTAAATGTTAACCACCAAGACAGTGTAAAAAATGTCTCCAGAGCATTTCAAAGACCTTCATGGTAGGCCCTTTCATCACAGGCCCAGAGGCCTAGGAGGAAAATGTAATTTCCTGGGCTCGGCCCAGGGCTTCCCTGCTCTATGCAGCCTTGAAAGTTGTTTCCATGCATCCCAGCCTCTCCAGCCATGGCTAAAAGGAGCCCATGTGCAGCTCAGGCCATTGCTTCAGAGGCTGCAAGCTGCAAGTTTTGACAGCTTCCACATGTTGTTGAGCCTGCACATGTGCAGAAGTCAAGAATTGAGGTTTGTGGACCTCCACCTAGATTTCAGAAGATATATGGAAATGTCTGGATGTCCAGATAGAAGTTTGCTGCAGAGGTGGAGCTCTCTGGAGAAACTCTGCTAGTACAGTGTGGAAAGGAAATGTGGGACTGGAACTCCCACGCAGAGTCCACACTGTTGCACTGTCAAGTGGAACTGTGAGAAGAGGGCCACTGTCCTCCAGATCCCAGAATAGTAGATACACCAACAACTCACACCCTGTGCCTTGAAAAGCCAATGACTCTCAATGCCAGCCCATGAAAGCAGCCAGGAGGGAGGCAGTACCCTGCAAAACCACAGGAGTGGAGCTGCCGAAGGCTGTAGGAACCCACCTCTTGCATCAGCATGACCTGGATGTGAGACATGGAATCAAGGGAGATCATTTTGAAACTTTAATGTTTGATGACTACCCTATTGGATTTTGGACTTGCTGGAGCTTGTAGCCCCTTTGTTTTGGCCAATTTCTCCCATTTAGAAGAGGTGTATTTACTCAACTCATGTACCCTCATTGTGTCTAGGAAGTAATTAGTTTGTTTTTGATTTTACAGTGTCATAGGTTTAAGGGACTTGCTTTGTCTCAGATGAGACATTGGACTATAGACTTTTGAGTGACTGCTGAAATGAGTTAAGATTTTGGGGGAACTCTTGAAAAGGCATGATTTTGTTTTGAAATGTGAGGACATGAGATTTGGGAAGGTCTGGGGTGGAATGGTATGTTTTGGCTGTGTCCCCACCCAACTCTCATCTTGAATTGTAGTTCCCACAATACTCACGTGTGGTGGGAGGGACCTTATGGAAGGTAATTGAATCATGAGAGAAGTTACCCTAATGCTGTTCTAGTGATAGTGAGTTCTCATGGAATCTGATCGTTTTACAAGGGGCTTTCCCCACTTTACTTAGCACTCATTCTCTCTCCTGCCACCCTGTGAAGAGATGCCATCTGCCATGATTATAAGCTTCCTTAGGCTTCCCCAGCCACGTGGAACTTTGAGTCAATTAAACCTCTTTCCCTTACAAATTACCAAGTCTTGTGTATGTTTTTATTAGCAGTATGAGAATGGACTAATATATTCCCCAAAGCAAATAAAGTACTGATTTATAAAAAATCAGTAATTTTATTATTTTATTGTAATTTTGACATTGGTTATGTTTTCTATTTTACTATGGACTTGCTAGATATTTAAATAACTGCAATTTTCCTAAAGAAAGGTAGAGACAACAATAAAAATAATTAGAACATAGTAATATTGCTATTGTTAAGTAACACAGAGAGGAGATCGTAATGGCAAATTCAAATTTAATATAAAGGCTTAATTCTCCATGATAATGTAAAGAGATCACCTCTTTTCTAAGAAGATTAACTTGTAAATTATTTTTTCTTGGAAATATGTACATCTTTTTAAAAGCTAAATAAGACTCTTGCCAGCTTTGTGACCTAAGAATATCTTTCTCAAGGACTTCAGAGACATCTCTTTGAAATATACATACCACAGAAGAAAGCTTCCTATCTCCCGATTAGTTTTGGGAAAATAGAAGCCCAACTTGGGCAGAAGCCTCCCTTTAAATTTCAAAAATGCCTTTTAACATAAAGAAACCTGAAGTGTATTTTGTATTTACATAATGACAAACAGTTAAAAACAGATGGTTACCCAATTACCAAGTAAGTTTAGGATAAACTATGTGTGACAAATGGTGTTACCGTTATTTTACTTGAGGACTATACTTTATTTAGAACCTTTATTTAATAAATTATATCTGCTTGCCTATATGAAAGAGTAAAATTCTTTCCATCTTTGCAAACCTTTAACAGAGTGCCTTTGATGCACGTCACATTCCTGTTTTACGCTCATTCAAAAATAAAACTGTTTTTCTCTTTTCTACCTTTGAGGAGAGATTTTTCTGAGTTGGGACCTTTTATATTTTATTTTCCTAACACATTATAGCAAAACTTAACATAGTTATTGCAGAAGAGCAAAGAACAGACCAGTCTCACTTACAGACATGTACACAAAATTCTCAAATAAATGGTTAAACAGGAGTGATAAAATATGTACACGAATATATACTTTTCCACTATTTATAATAACGAAGGCTGCAAAAAATTTCAACTCTCTTGAGAAAACATTACAATATAAACATCGATTTTATTAAGTATGCAGCCAACTAAAAAAAAAAAACCATTGTAAAGAAAGGTATGGAGCATCGAAGTTAGTATCCAATTTTTAATTTGTGATTTAGTTTTGCTTTATTTATCCTTATCTACTACTGCTTCTGGTCTCAGTCCACTTGATTTTTTTTTTCCTTGAGACAGAGTCTTGCTCTGTCCCCCAGGCTAGAGTGCAGTGGCACGACCTTGGCTCACTGAAACCTCCACCTCCCAGTTTCAGGCAATTCTCCCGCCTCAGCCTCCTGAAGAGCTGGGATTACAGGCACCCATCACCACACCCAGATAATTGTTGTATTTTTATTAGTGATGGGGTTTCACCATGTTGGCCAGGCTGGTCTTAAACTCCTGACTTCATGATCTGCCCACCTCAGCCTCTCAAAGTGCTGGATAGAGGAGTGAGCCACCGCTCCTGGCCCCACTTAATTTTTATATTATACTTTCAATTGCCTGTAAAAATTTAAATGACTGACACTCAAACTTTCCTTATGCTGTGTCCTTTATCAACCTTGAGATTATCTGACTTCATTAAGTCTCTTCTACAGTGTCTTTGATGAAAGCACTTTTAGTATGAAACAGAGAACCAAAGATAAAAACCACATGATTATCTCAATAGATGTAGAGAGGGCCTTCAACAAAATTCAACAGCCTTTTATGCTAAAAACTCTCGATAAACTAGGTATCGATGGATTATATCTCAAAATAATAAGAGCTATTGATGACAAACCCACAGCCACTATCATCCTGAATGGGCAAAAACTGGAAGCATTTCCTTTGAAAACTGGCACAAGACAAGGATTCCCTCTCTCACCACTCCTATTCAACATAGTATTGGAAGTTCTGGCCAAGGCAATCAGGCAAGAAAAAGAAACAAAGCATATTCAATTAGGAAAAGAGGAAGACAAATTGTCTCTATCTGCAGATGACATGATTGTATATTTAAAAGATCCCATCATCTCAGCCCAAAATCTCTTTAAGCTGATAAGCAACTTCACCAAGTGTCATTGTGATGTCAAACTGAATAGAGTATTATTTATAGACATTTATTTATTAAATAATTATGTTTAATGTAAAAATTTTGATAGTTTTTTAATAATATGAATGCTCAAATAAAATGCATGAAATGCAAACTATTTCTAAGCAACTGGTTTCTGATAAGTTGGCATCAAAACAAATTTAAAAATTCATTCCACTTTTCTGAATTCTACTTTAAATGTTGTTACATTTAATGAGCAGGATTTCTTATGTCATGTTGTTAAATATGGATGTAACACTCAAAACAACAATGTTAAAACCTTGCACATCTTCTATTTCAGGCTACTCCAACTGTCAATGGTTTCCTAATGCAAAGAAAAGTTATTAATGCATATTTTTCATTGTAACACAACATGAATAAATAAATTAAAATTTTGCAATAAAAAATCTTGTCCCAAAGAATTAAAAAAATAGTTAAGTAAAAAATAATTATTTAACATATCTGATAAACAGCACAACATGATATTTAAGAATTTAATTCTGGATACTCAGACAACATGGGTGCAAAAGTGTTGGGATCAACCCACGGTAAATGGGATCATCTCTGCACCCTAACTGGGTATGATGTCAAGATTGCTGATATCACAACCACGTGAACATCAAAAGAATATGACATTTTGTAAATGGAATTATGAGGTTTCTTAGGTGAGAAAACTAAGCGTCCAAACCTGTCTAATGCCTTGAGCTGAAGAGGCCAGTGGCTTTGGTTTATACTGTACTCAAGGTATGGGCCTGGGTGAGAGTTTCAACATGCAGGAGAGAGTTGTGCTTTGAATCTCCTCCCATTGACAAGAGACAGAGTACTTCTGTTTTCTTATTGGTTGTCCAGATGCGACACAAGAAGGAATAAAAGACAGTTGGGGATTGAACAATGTCGCTGGTCAAGCATCCAAATGTAGTCAGACTCTTAATTATAATAATCTAAATCTATCAATTCCTAGCTGTGGCACCTCATGTAAATAACATATTTTTACTATATAATTGGCATAGTAGTAATTTCTATTGCATAGATTTGTCTCATGTAACTTCATATATAAAATTGTCATGATAAAGTTTTTATTACATAGAATAGTCACAGAGTTTAAAGGAATATATGAATATATGTATCTTTTAGAAATTTTTCTGGCACATAGATTCATCTCAGAGATGGTTGTTCTTCTCACAGAACTATTACATACTAGTCTCTATGCTAAGCAGAGTATATGCCAATTGCCTGTCATCACGAGCTCACATTGTCATTGGAGAGAAAGCTAAAAATAACTCCAAGCTTCGTGCTATAAATTTCATATATAATAAATTTGTATGTAACATTTATAAATTATACTATACATATATTTATAAATTATTTTCAAATATTTAAATATACGCATGTATATATATTTAAATATATATATTTATATATATACAGAGAGAGGGAGAGAAAGAGAAAAGGGAAAGCTTAACTCAAACTGTGGAGCAGTTAAAATTTGAGGTTGACTTTGAAAGCTAAGTAGTGGTTTGCAGGGAGAGAAATAGAGAAAACTATTTTTTAGACAAAATAGCATAAATAAAAGCATTGAGGTACATAACTATAAGTATTGAATAAAATGGATATTAGAGTGCAGGCTTTAGGGGATAACTGGATATTCACAGGACAACCAGTGATATGTAAAATACATATAATTACCAAATTGTCCATTATAAATTATAAAACTATAAGAGCTTTCAAAAATAGAACTCAATTGCAATGATAATAACGAAAGAGTCATTCATGGAGGTGATGAAATTTAATACATCTCCAAGTTAGCGGAATTTGCCTAAATCAAGAAAGTTAGTTGAGTGTATTCTATGCAGTAAAGAAAACAAAGACAATCTGTCTGGGATTGGAAAACACCTGCCTGACCCAGTTAAAATAGATATGTGGAGAAATTGTTATGAATAAATTTTGTTAAACCTTGTGGTATCATAACATTTAAGTGTGATAAGCAAAATGTATTAACACTTTAAAGCAACTACCCATAAAAGAATGAAAGACACAGAAAAGTTCTGTTTATTAATATAGTCAGAAAGTCAACTACCCATAAATAGAAACTCTACTTGCTCCTCTATGTGGGAATAATTTTATTTGCTGAATCTATAGTGAAAATCAAGAAAGAAGAGACCCCAAGTCTCATGAAGCCTATGCTTTAATAATGGAGACAGAAGATAAATGAATAAATAGAATAATTCTATTTAAAAATTTTACAAAGTAAGCAAAACAAAGTAAACTGATAGAAAATGAACTAAGACGTGGAGCAATTTTAGAAAAGTTCTGTTGAAAGTTGACAATTCATTTCAAACATAAACAGTAAAAAAAGTTTATTTATCCAAATACCTAGAGGAAGAATACTCAGACATAACATAGTTACGGAAAAAATAGGAATAAAGCAATAGGGCTCAATTAGCATGTGAGAAACTGAAATAAATGTGCAAATAGAATAATTCTGTATAGGAAAAGTAAACAGTATTGGATTGCTATATTATTAGAAATAAGGGATAAAGAAAGAAATACACGAAATTCCAACCGGAGATGTAATAATCATTGAATGAGTGCTTCAAATAAGTTTTAAGGTAATAAAAGTACATGGTAGAACTCATTTAACATATGTGAAAGCAGTGGATTTCAGCTGTTGTGAGCTGTCACAATGTGATAATCTGCAGGATTTGAAACTGGTTCTCTTAACTTTAAAGCTCATACCAGTGGCATTTTACCATACTCCCTTTACAGACTTAAGTGATACATGATGATATGATTAATACAGAGAAGCTATTAGAAAAGAAAACTAATATACTTACAAAATAGAATTGTAGCCATCTACATGGGACTGCCTGCCAGGTCATAGTAGATGGTTAACAGATAAAGAGGGTCCCAAAGCTATATTAATTTGAATAAATTATATAAAGGAGAGAGTTGGGAGAAAAACAGAAGCCCTTGTATTGTTTTTTCTTGTCAGTCTATGGGGCCTAAAAATATGGATTTGATAAAAACATTATAATTTTTAAAACCCATTTACCATTTGGTTACAAAATATTAATATTCTAATATTTTCCAGATATTAAAATTTGGGATTTAGAATAACTATAGGCATAACCAAATTTTTGAGGAAGTTTGTTTTTTACCTTATTGAATGCTAATTATTTTTAAGGAAATCGCTCTTGGAGCAATCCATTTGAAAACATCTAATTAGCTGTGAAACTTTGGCTTCATTTTATATCAATTCCAGGAAGTGAAGTCTATACTAATATGAAATACAGAAAAATAATAAAAACATTTGCTAAAATAGGACAATTTAAATTATTTAATTTGAGTAATTTATGTAGAGGATGATACAATGAAAAAAGCTACAATATCAGTTGGAAAGTATTTTTGATGTTTTAGCAAACTTGAACTTGTTCAGAATAATTTACATGGAAGAAAAGGCAATGGATGACATGAGAATTCTGGGAAGATGTCAAGGTAGGATGTATTAGGAATCTGTATTCTCACCTAAACAACAATTGCATTGGCAGAGTTTGATATAACCATTTTCAAACATTTTGGAGTATTGAACTCTTACAACTTTCAAGAAGATGCTTGGACAGTAAATTACAGTTAATTTCTGTCAATATCATCTCTTAGCTCAGCAACAGTTATTCATCTCACTCTGAAGCCCTGTAGCAGACAGCAGTATATTTGTTCCTGGGGTACCTATCATACAGCTTACAGAAACCAGAGTGGGAAATAAAGAGACTGTCTTCAAAATATTGCTGATCTGTGTTATGATTGCTGATTGCTGTTTCTGATCACAGAGGTGCAAGCACAGTGGCAAGCAGCCATTCTTACACTCACTACCTCCTCAGTTGTTGCAAGCCCCTCTCTATTGTTCTGAAGCAACTTCCAGGGGATCTCAAAGAGCCAGCACTTTTATCCTCCCTTTCATTTTCCACTTTTTTTTTTTTCTTTTTGAGATCCATACTTTAAACACTAGGGCATTCAAAAGTAATTTCACATACAAGAGAATTAGAAATTTACCACAAGTGCCCAGGGAATAGCATAGGCTCAGAAAAGATAAGACAAAATTTTTATTTTACACCTCATACTTCTCTTGGGCACAGAAAAAATCTCCAACAACGAAAGAAAAATAAACAACCACAAATTCTAGGGAAGGAAAGAATTCTGATTACTGGAAATAAAACATTCTTTCAAATGTTCAGTTTTGAACAAAAAATGATAAAACAAATAAAAGAGAAAGTATGGCTTATTCAAAGAAGCAAAACAAAACAAAAACTCTCTGTGAGAATGACTGAATGATAGACATATATACTAGACAAAGTCTTAAAACAGCCATCTGAAAGATGCTTAAGAACTAAAGAAATATGAAGGAAATGAAAAAAAGTATAAAGAAAACAAAAAATAAAGAGAAAGAAAAAGTAAAATAACACAAATTCTAGAGCTGGAAAGTACAATAACTAAAATAAAAATTATCTACAAAGATTAAAAGGCAGATTTGAATAGAAGGTAGAAGAATCAGTGAATTTGAAGATAGGATCATGGAATGCACTGAGTTTGAGAAACAGAAAGAAAAATGACTGAAGAAAACAAATGGAGCCTAAGTAATATATGGAACACATCAAGCAGATGAAAATACACATAGCGGAGATTCCACTAAGAGAATCTAGAAAGAAAGGAGAAGAATTATTTGAAGAGCTCTGGCTGAAAATTGTCTAAGTTTGATAAAAGACAGGAATATAAACGTCCAAGAAAATCAATCAACTCCAAGTACGATGAACTCAAAGTGATGCACACCAAGATATTGTAATCAAACTGTCAAAAGACAAAGACAAAAAAAAATTGTGAAAGTAGTAAGATCAAGTCCAAGGGTCCACCAGTAATATGATAAGCAGAATCATCATCAGAAACTTTGGAGTCTAAAAGGAGGCTGATATAGCATAAAGTAATTAAAAATAAAAAACCTGTCAAACAAGAATCTTATATCTGGTAAAACATTTATCTTCAAATGTCTTTAACATTTTATGTGTAGACTTGGGTAGTCTTTGTGCTGAGTTAGTTGGTAAAACACTAGACTACATGTTGCTATGAAGGCATTTTGTAGGTATGTTCTTTGCATGGGTCCATTAAACATATGCTATAAATTTAATGTTGTAGATCTAGGGGCTAGAAAGGTCTCTAATAGTTTGATTGGTTGGCTAAAACATAAACCAAATTGGGAATATACTAAATGAAGTTGAAATGCCAGATGTGCTTGTATGTACAGACTGATCAAGGGAATTTTAGTTCAGATCTGTCTCACCCTGGGTCTTTCAGGTCCCTTTATACATTCTGTAGACATTTCCCCAATTCTGGAAAGCATAATTAATTATAGACATACTCTAAAACTGGGATCCAGAATAGGTCCTTGAGGTGAAAGGATTCAAGGCTATTATAATAGGAAATGTGAAGCAGAAACCATCAGAACTTCCTCTACCTAAGAAAATAGTAAACCAAAGGCAACTCCACATTCCTGAAGGGAAGACAGAGATTAATAAATCAGCAAGAACTTTAAAATACTGGGGTGATTTCGTAGCATGACCCCATTCAGTCCAACTACTTGGACTTTGGGAAAAAAAAAAGAAGAGGAAAATGTAACATGGGTCTTGAAGAATGACAAGTAATTATTTTAAGCCTCACGAGGGGATGACTCCAATTCCAGCTGCTGCTTCAAATATGATTTTATTGCTTGAGCAAATTAACACATCCTTTGGTATTTAGTGTGCAGCTATTGATCTTGTAGATAATTTTTTCTCAATACCTGTTTAAAAAAGACCACCAGGAACAGTTTGTTTTAGCTGGAAATGCCAGTGATAAACCTGTATTTTCGACTTCAGAGGTTTATCAGCTACGCAGATCTTTGTCATGATTGAATTCATGCGGATCTAGATAACCTTTCTCTTCCACAGGGCATTATGCCAGTTCATTATCTTAATAGGATTTTGTTGCTAGGACACAGTGAGCAACCAGTAGCAACCATCCTTGATTTATTGCTAAGACATTTGCATAACAGTGTGAAACACAAATCTGACAAAAAATTAAAAGACTTCAACCTCAGTGAAACTTCTGTGGGGCCAGTGGCGTGGTACATATCAAGACTTCTCATCCTTATGAAGGATAATCTGTTACAGCTGATGTTTCCCGCAACCAAAATAGAGGTACAACTCCTAATGGGCTTCTTTAGATGAATATATTCCTCATTTGGATGTGCTACGCTAGTCCATTTAGTCCATTCAGTGAGTAATGCAAAAGCTGCTAGTTTTATATGGGGTCTAGAGTAAGACAAAACCCTAAAACAAAACTAGGCAGTCATGCAAGCTGCTCTACCACTTGTGCCATGTGATCCAGGAGATGCAAGAGTGATTGACATTTCAGTGCACATAAAGATGCTACTCAAACTTATCAATGAGTGAAATATTTCTATGTATTAGGCAAACACAACAAATAAAAATAATCAAAATCTTCTTCAGCAAAGTGCAAATTAAACCACAATGAGACACCATTTCACATTCATGAGATTGTTTATAAAATAAAAGAATATAGAGATTTGTAAGTGTTGGCAAGGAAACCTCACACACTGCTGGTGGGAATATAAACTGTCAACCATTTTGGAAAACAGTTTAGCTTCTCTTATAAAAAAAAATCTCAATGTTTCAGAATTTACTTAGTTTGCATTCTAGGGAGTTGTGTGGTTTTTTGTTTGTTTATTTTAAAGTTCAAACCCTTAACATTCCTCACAGTGGACACTGTAATTCTCAATTACCTGTGGTGAAATTATGCCATTTAGACTGTGAATTCAATGAATGACAGTTATAGTTTAAATTGCCTGGCTTAGAGAGGCCCCAGATTTCTGTTTAAATTGAGAACACTCTTAAGAGTTGGACAGAAGTCACTCTTAAAATTTCTTGTGAAATTTGTATCTTGAACCTCCAACTCTAGCCTCACAATCAGGGACTCCTAGGATATGGAAAATTTGGAAAGGAAGTTTCATACAGAACAAGAATCTTGCAGATAAAGCAAGACACCTGAATAAAACTCAAAGGATTTTTAAATGAGTTTAGGCAATATTTTTCCAAAAGTTGCTATTGTGAAAAATTAGTTTCTGAACTCCTCAGCTTCAAGAAGCAAACAAATCAAGGCCTATGACCATCCCCTTCTTTATGAATTTCTTGTAGGTACACATGAAAAACTTGATGAAGACTGACTGATAGTAGTGCTGACAGTAACAAGATTGCTTTCCACCTAGAAAAAAGTTTTTCCAGTAAGATCAGATAACCAAAGGTTTCTAAAAGAGATAGTTCCTTGGAGTTCATGTATCCACTTGCCCTTCTGTTGTCATTTAATATATTTTATGGATTAATTAGTTTATAGCTTAGATTTACAACTTTAATTAGTTTGTCTAAATGTTTCTATTTTTTCGAAGCATCTACTCACATGCCTATTGACGCAGATTTGATGAAGTTTAAAATAAGCAGATGCTTTCTAGAATTGATGGGGAATAAAGGTACTATTTTAGGAGGATTGGTGAGGAACACATTGCCTTTTCTCACTTAAAAGTGTTACATTCTCTAATTTTGGTACAATAGGAAGAATTTTGGATTTGAAATCAGATCTGAATTTCAGTCCTTGCTCCTTACATAAAAATCTATCAGATGACTGGGCATTAAACAATATTTTAACAGAATTTTAGTCTTGATTTCCTTATGTGTAAAATCAGGAAGAGGTTTACCTGTCAGTCAAAACTCTACTGATAATACACATGCAAAAATAATACATGAAAAAATTATGGTTATTAAAACCTGAAAATATAAGGTTATATTTCATTTAAATATATTCTTATCCAATAATAATAATAATAGTTATCATTACAAATAAAAGTAAATACCTCCAGGTGAAATGCATTCTTTCACATATTTTACAAAATATTATCTTCTACATATAACTCTATGAGAAAAGTAACATTATTATACAATTTTCACAGATGAAAATCATGAGACTTATAAGACTATATAACTGACAAGTGATGGAATTAGTCCCTAATAATTTTAAGGTTAAAGTAAGTTATTTTTCAACCAAATTTAAGTTCCTCATTGAGGCAATATATATTTCTTTATTCTTCAATATATTTATTGATGAATATACATTTATTAATATATATTTCTTCGTTGCATATATCACAAAGAAGATGCTTAAAATATGTATCGCAGTTTTGCTTTTTATCTTTACCAATAAACTTAGAGGAAGAATAAACCTGAAAAATTGATATTGCCTATATACCTAGAATTCCTATTCACAATTCTTAGTTATTTTTACATGTTAGATTATTTGAAAAATTCTAAGTGTTGTGTTTTGTCTCAGTTCTTGCTTTGGACTAGTTTTGTGACTCTGTTTATCAAGTACTGCTTGAACCCTGTTATTATTCATGTAATTCTTTAAGATTATTGTTTCTGGAATTTATGGTGGGCCTGACCTTTAAAGAATGTTACTTTGTTAAATGTAAAACTCTTTCACAATAAATAATAAGAAGAGCATCTGCTTGTTTTGCATTATTTTGTGGTTATTTTATGACTTCAGTACTGTTCTCTTTCAACTTGTATGTTATCTACTTTGTCAGACTTTGTAACTTTCTGTTCCCTTTAATGTTTAAGCTAAAACAATGTGGACTGCCATCAGTGTCTGAAAGCTGACAGTATATATTGGGACCCTATGCACAAATAAAAAATTGCTGTTAAGGCATTACCTTTTCAGCCCTCCAAAAAAAAAAAAAATTCTAAGTGTTAGAGACATTCATAGGTCTCAATATAGTATATGTAACAATCGCTACCTTGATAAAAACCACTTGAACCTGAGTATTTTTATTTCTGACTCATTTCTGTATACTAGAGATCATAGGGCTTATGTAAAAAAAAAAAAAAAATCACTTCCAGAGCTATCACAAATGTAACCAATTAGAGCTGTAAACCCCAAATACTATCTATATTATTGAATCAGTCTAAAATAAAATAAATTAGATACTTTTTTAAAACTGCAAAATCTGGAAGGAAAGCCTTAAAACTATTTTTTAATCATATTTACTGTAAATGATAATGAGGAAGGCAGAAACCTCACTTATCGATGTAACAGTATGAGTGAAATAATCAGTCTTGATAATGGTGAAAATTATACATCAGTAGACACAATTTTTGTCTTTTAAAGTTCATAAATGACAGGTCAAAGCATATGCAACAGCTTTGTATAATAACTTAAATTCTAATATGTTCTGTTGATTAATATTCAGCAATCTATAATTACCAGAGACTCAAGTAAACAATATTATGTATGGATATAATGCAAAAGAACTCTGAAGCTTGACCAAAGAGATGATGGGACTTTTTTAAAATTTAAAAATTAGTGATTATTTGTAATATAAATATAAATTATCAAACAATAGAATACATTTAAGAATTTGAAACAGAATCATATGTCTGTTATTAAAAGTTTTTAATATTTTCTATTCCCACAGAGATACATGTCTAAACATAATTATGGCAAAACACACACTCCAGAAGTGTGAGAATGCTTTGTGAGGAGATAGGCAGAGATGGCTGAAATCTTGAGGTTTAGTGTGCAAATAAGCTACTAGAATAGAGAATAAATCAGTGGAAGGAGAGTACTGGCCAATATTTACAACAGAAACACAAATAGATTAATGAATTATCACATTTAGGTAGCCAATCTTCTATGAGAATATCATTTTCCCTAAAATATGCCAAATTCTTTTCCATTCCATCTCTCATACATGTAACAACAAAGTTGTAGGTTTTGAAAAGATTGTTTCCAGAAAGACAAATAAGCTCTTTTAAGCTTTTGATAGCCCATATAAATATCTGCCTCAAAGCTGCAAAGATCTAGTACAACTCATGGCTTTCTAAACATATTTCATAAGTAGAAGTCTAACACATCAGTGAAGGGCCTTATAGGGGATCAAACATATTAAAATGCTAAAGGAAATTTACAACATCTGTGGTTTGCAAAGGGATCTTGTGATTATAAAAATTTGTTAGGATTTGTGAAAATGTAAGGATGCATTAGCATTAGGAATGGCAGGTGTGTTTAGGGAGAAAAATCAAAATTGAACTCATACCTTTCCCCCACTTCATAGAATTGTTGGAAGGATAATATAAAATTTAATACTTTGTGAAGCATTCAATACTATTCACAAGGTAAACGTCTTACTATCTTCTCTATTTCTTCTAAAAATAAAAATAATGGTAATATTTTACATATGTTGTTTTCTGAACATTTTAACTAAGTAGAGGGTCTTCATCTGATGTTGATTTTTTTGTTATCCTTGTTTTACAGTAGAAGAAACAAAAATGAATCTCATTTATGTTAAAAAAATACACACATTTAAAGTGTTCAAAATAAAAATATCACTTAAATATAATGCAGAGTTTTTTTTTCTTTTATTATACTACAATTGCCTCCCAATAAAAGCAAACCTGAGTAAATAGATGAAAACATAGTTTATTAATTGTCTACATCAAATGGAAAATAACTAAAAGGACTGAGACTCTAACCTGTGTGACACTAGAAAAAATTCAATTTTATGTATTCTGACATTAAATTCATGATAATTCCAATGAAACTTATGTGTATTAAATAATTATTTTAAAGACTACACTATAATGATCACTTCTTTATGGTGGGTTGACTTTTTCTATCTTGAGGAGTTAAGAGTCCGCAATAGACAGGCACTCATCCTGAGTGTAATCTCAATAGATATTCTTATTCCAACCAAGGACATGGATGCTTTAAACTTAGAAAGTTATAACACCTATTTTACTGGTTGATCTTTTTGGAACATTAACTGTAACGTTAAGAGACATTTAGCTGTAACTAATTATGAAACTACTGTGCCTGAATACTAAAGACTGGGTCTGAAATGTGCTTTTCATACTCTTGAATTTCAGATAAATGTTTCAGTTCCACTACTATTTGATATTAATTTTCTAAAGAGAATTGGCTAAGTAGATCACTCAGCATAAATATCTTTGGGCAATGAAAATGTTGATTTTGTTCAACTGAACGGAGCACTGTGATAATAATGAAATCAATCTCCTGAAGAAATCTAAAGAAAAACCATCAAATTCTGCCGTGTGTCATTATCTAGTAAAGATTAGTATTAAAATAAAAGTTGCCAGACACAGATTTCCTATTTATCAAAATGAGCGAATCACTATATGTAGCATTTATCAAATACAATTTTCAAAATTTAAAAATATTACCCTCATACAAATAAAGAATAAATATATGTCAACGATATTTATTCAACGCATTCTTTGAGGAACCAGTAAGACACTACAGCTAGCTCAAAAAATAATTTGAGAAATATGAATATGTATATAATCAGTCAAAAGAATTCTAAATTAAATATGTTAATAAAAACAGGTTAATGTCTTACAAAGTAAAACTATAACATTGAACTTATATTTTCTGCTAGACAGAAATCCACAAGTTAGCATGTAACTCGATAACGTCTGAGTGCTAATCACATAGTACATAGAAAAGATAAACACAAGTATGTTTTCTTACATAGTCAATAATATTTCAGTGAGTCTGTTAAACGACACTGCCTTTTTATGATGCTGGAAACGGCATGCAATTATCAATTTGCTTTATTTACAAATGCTGCACACACAGACACCAAACACAAACACACATATTCTTCTCCTGAATTGCCCACAGTAGATATTACATGATGACGACAGAAAACAATTTTTGTAAACACATTTAAAGCATACTATTATGAAACTCTAAATAAAATCGTGAACACTTTAAGAAGCCATGAACATCATTGTAATTTATCATAAATATAAAAATTGCCTTGTTCATAGTCACTGTGTACCTAACTATAGAATACACTAATAAAATTTGAATTAAATATAGAAAGATAAATGTTGCAATTCATTTATTTTATGCAAAAGTACACGGAAGAAATGTTTCATCAAAACACTAACACTGAATGTGTTTGTCCTACATTAATGATACATTTAAAAATGAAATATTTAGAGTAATAGGTAACATTAAATAATTTTCAAACTATGTATTAAATTGGTTAAATTTCTTATCCATACTTAAATGTACTCAGTGAAAATGTTTGCTAATAAATAGAATTTCAAGAAAAATTCTAGTATAAATAGTTAATTATGCTTAATTAATATTCTAATAAAAGTAAGAACTTAACCAGTTAATTAACTAAATCCCTTAATTAATGGATTGAATATGTTTCCATCTAATTGGTTGACTGATTTGAGAATATTTCCTAATTTTTCTTAGAAATTTAAAACCAAGTCAATATCACAAAATATTGGAATAACTTATTCTCAAACACTTCACAAATTTCTTGTGATATTTGAAATCCATTAATAAATATTCATAGTTATTAACTTATCCTTTATAATGCTTGTTGTTCATAAATTTATAGAATTGCCAAACAATTAATACCAAATTTTCTTTGCCCAATTATTTATTATATAATTGAGGCAATTTCATCTGGTTGGTATACTAAATTAATTATTTCAAGGAAATGTCGGGAACAATTAAACTTGATATTTTATTGCATTTATTGCATTGATATCTGGAAATTATCTATACCTTTTTCTCTTTTGCATTACACAGTGGATGAGTCTTTCACAACAAATATAATTACAAAGATCATTTTACTCACATACATTACTCCTGGCATAAGATCCTAGAAGTGATATGCTCACATTTTATAGAAGAATGATTTTTGTCATTTGTCTTATATTGGCAAGAAATGAAATAAATGCTTGAAAATATACAATAAAACCAAAAAGAAGTCTTCAATACAATTATACACAGTAGTTAAGAAAATTATTGAAAAGTTATGAGTATTGATACAATTTACGAGTTCGATATTACTCTATATGTAGGTAATAAGATCATTTTCTAACTAGCTAGAAGTTTAATGATCCACACTTTTAATAGTTTTTTGCATTTGTTTTTCTAATGATGAATACTGTTTGGTTGCCTTCTTTTATGTTGGGTGGATGGGAAAACCAAAAGAGATACATTTTATTTAATCTACTTTTATCTTCATTACCAAAATGATACTTTGTCTCATCCACATTTTTAAAGATGTTTTCCAAGGATAATCACATTTTTGTTATATTTTATTTCTGCAGATTTTCCCTTCCAGTGATTTGTTTAACAGACCAATTTTGTGCTTTCAAAATTGAGTTAGACTCATTTCATTTTATTTAATATTTTTCTTTGAACAAAACTGTTTTCAGAGTAGGGGCGTCATAGATGGAACACATGATTATGAACATTTTGTTATTATACTATCCTCCTTTGCATGTCTCAGTACATTTCTTGTTAAGCTGCAATAATAGCCAATATACATGTGGGCTCAGAAAAATTGGCCAATGTGACCAAAAGTATAAAATTGAACTCTCAAACACAACTGATTTAAAAGCATAAAACCCTTTTAGCTTTATGTAAATATTCTTGTCAGTTAAGTAACTTGTATTCCTGCATTCCAAGGATATGTGAATAAAAAAAAATTGTTTCTCACAATGTAGGCTTAATTTTATATATTTAAGCAGTTTAATACTTCACAAAACTACTTGAGCCAGAATAAACATTGCATTTTAAAACTTCATGGAACTAATTTATAGTGTAAGGCAGGCACAAACTTGATCTCATAGCAGCAAAATTTTATGTTTCCATTTCAGCAATACTGCCTAACACGATAATATCAGGCCTGCAAATCTTAAATATAAGTTAAGCTAACATGATCCATTGCCTTATAAAACTGGAGTACCCTGTGGAGTCCTGCTGAATATGCCAAGTGATTTTTCAAAATTTAATCATTCTAAATGTCAGATAAAGGTGCTTTTGCTGTCATTTTTTAAAACTGGGACAAAAATCCCAAGTGTGCCTTCAAGTTATAGAGAAAGCCTCTTCTTAATACTAGTATTAAATAAACAGTATCCTTTCTAATCACCATTTATTTTGCTAGCCACAATAAATAAAGCATATAATAATACCATAAGGTAAATTTAAGACAAACAATTATTTTGTAAAGATAAAAATATAGACATCTGCCTAGCAAAACACAAATTTCTCATAATCATCAGGTCAATTTGAATTTCCCTTTTAGTCATTCCTTGCAAAACAGGCAGAAGTTTGTCAGCTTTAGAAATACATACTTTATTATTATCACAAAAATTATTATTTTAAAAATTGTTTTTTCTAGTTACATCAAAGTTGTTTGTCTTAATTGTCAAGTTGCTTGGATAAACAATATGATCATAGAGCAAATATGCATTTAATTGTAGAGTCGTATTTTGAAAACACTAAATTGTTAGGTAAATCATCTGCAGGTAATTTAAATTTTGCTTCTCATAAATATCAGCTACATTTTACATATAGAGTATTAAAGACAAATTATACTCTCAGAATTTTTCATATAATTCATATGTTAAAAACTATTATCAGAGAACTTATGAGCATGCATAATAAAAACCCCAACCATCACATCCAAAAAACCCAATAAAACAATTTACTGATTTAAAAATCATAATTATTTCATTGAATAACCATGTATAAAAGTGTCAAATTGGTTGCTTAAATTATTTGTCAGTAATAATGCATGTATATCCACTATTTATTACCTGTGTTAATAACGCAGACTATTAAAATTTGCATATATATATATAACCACTTCTTAGAAGTAACATATGTAATCAACTTTATTGAACTATAATTTATATGCAATGAGAAAACACGTATTTTAAATGTAAAGTTTAATGAGTTTTTACAAATATATATATCCATGTATTTACCAGTACAATCAAAATACATAATAACTCATTGGGTCAAGAAAAATGTATTTTGAACTGTATTCTAATTATTGAAATGTCTCCATTACAAATTTGATAACATTGAAGAGGAGACTTATTTGCCTTTTACCTAGATTCTATTTGCATTGTATTATAGAACAGTAATAATGGATTTGTAATAAAGCGGCTTGATTCTATTTCCTTTGACACAACTTATGACCTAGATGGCCCAGGACCCAGGACAATTCCTTGAATCTCTGTGAACCTCAATATTTATATTAATTATGCTATGATAATAATACCCTATTTGTAAATGGTTTTCATGAGAAAGAAACAAGACATTTTAAAATAATTAAAAATATAAATCAGTACATAAATATGTATTGTTTAGTATAATTATTAATTCAGCAACAATGCATACTTATCTCCTCATACAATTTTCTTACAATAAGCTTTTGCCTTCTGCTTTTCTGTTTACTTCTAGTAATATAGGACAAGAATATAATAGGTCACTAAGACCCAGAAGTGGCATGCTAGTTCCAAATGAACACAGCAATATATGTGACCTCAGAGAACCTTTCTGGAATCATAATAGTGGTAGATGAGTTCTTATTTCTGCCCTCTGGACAAAAGTTATGAAAAGCTTGTTAATTATAGCTATTCTAGAGCCTGACCCTCAGTTGACTAATTCTATAAGGTAAGCCAACATTTTGAAGGAGATGTACATGATGGTTCCTATTTGAAAATGTCTGTGAAATAATAATTATATGGAATGGGGAAAATCATGGTGGCTTACTTAGAAGGAATTAAGAAAATTATGATGAATTAAACAAAAAACTTCATTTTAGATGTTTACTAGAAAATATTTTACACAGAAAAATAAAACACTAGAAGTGGTTAGGAATACCTTCCACCAGGAAAGGAAGCATAGTGAGAGGTCATTAAGCCTGCCCCCCCATTATGCCCAGGTGTTAGAGGATGCAGAATATTCAAGCTCACCCACAGTGTTATAATGCTGTTTTCTAAGGTGGTGTAATTTCAGAGAACTGGTACTGCTCAAAATGATACAGCATGGATCCAACACTCACTTTATAATCGTTAAATAGTTTTTTCAACTGGCACTCCAAATGTTTTGATGCTACTGAAAAGAAGGGTGATTACACAGGGTAGTAACATGCCTTTCCTGCTCAGTTGTTATTTGGCAAACTAACTTTGATATTTGCAGCATGCTTTGAAAGGCCAGGAAAATTTTCATTGTGTCAGAACTGTAAAGTGCAGGAAAAAATCAAGACATGAAAATATTTATTTCCCAAATATAAAATATATTATTAATTATGGATTGTTTCTTTATATATATATCAGCCCCAGATGACTCAAATTCCAGTTAAAAACTGATATTGTGAAAGAGAATGAAGATACTATTATTTTCACTAATTTCTTTGAAAGTGAGGTCAAAATTTCTGAGCCTGGGATTATGATACCATTCTGGGCTTTTAAAAAACTCTGCTTTTAGTACTGCTATAAAGAGACAATTACAGCCTACTAATAAGAACTCATTTTAGCTGCCATTTATTAAACATCTACTACAAGATAAAAACTTTTGCTAAGCATATTTTTTAGATGAAAAGTTTTATTGAGGTATAATTTTCATATAATAAAATTAATTCACTACAGTTTGTACTTTGATGGGTTTTGACAAATAGGTACCATTGTGTTACACAACCATAATCAAGCTACCAAACAAATATTCACCCTTAGAATTTTATATAAATGGGACCATACAGTATGTTATATAAATATTCACCCTTAGAATTTTATATAAATGGGACCATACAGTATGTTATCATTTCTGCTTGGCTTTATTTACATAACATAATGCTTTTGTGATTAATCTATGTTATGGTTTATATCAGCAGTTCACTCATTTTTTTTAAATCTCTGAATACCATTTAATTGTAATGATATAACAAAATATGCTTAACAATTCACCATTTGATAGACACTTGGATTGTTTCCAGCTTTGAAATATTATTAAATAGCTGACATGAACATTGACATGCAAATCCTTGCATGAACCTATGGTTTCATATCTCTTGAGTAAATATTTTGGAATGAATTTTTGAGTGATATAGAAAATGTGTGCTTTATTATATAGGAAACTGATATACTACTTTCCAAAGTGGCTATTGTATTTTGCATTTCTATGTTCAACGTATTAAAGTTTCAGTCTCTGGCATTTTGTTAATGTTGGTTTTCTAGGTCTTTTTAATTTTAGCTATTCTAATGGTGGGCTGTCTCTCATTGGTTTCAGTCTAAATTTTCCTAACAGATAACAACAGTGAATTACTTTTCATGAGCCTTTTGGCCACTGAATTTCACTATTACCTTAAAGTGTTTCTTTAAATCTTTTATACATATTCTTAATATATTTATTGTTATTTTGTGAGGGTATGAGTTTTTAAATGTAATCTGGATATAAATATTTTATCAGGTGCTTATTTGTTACCAATTATTCCTCTAGGCTGTGTCTTGATTTTCATTCTCTTAATAATGGTTATGAGCTAATTCTAAAATTTTTAATGTACAATCTATATATTTTTCTATACATAGTTAATATTGCTTGCATCCTAGGAAATGTTTATTTAACTAAAGTTACAAACACATTTTTACAGAGGTCTTCATTCCTTTTTTATAGGTTTAGCTCTCATAGTTAGTTTATAATCAATTTCAAGTTAAATTTTGTTATTTTACAAGATAAGTGCTTTTTCAGCTTGGGCTGCTTTAAATACAAGCCTCTCTCCCCCTCCTGCCCCTGGTCCCAACCCAGACTGCCACTCTGGGAATCATATTTCCAACACATGAATTATAAGAGACACTGTCAAACTGTAGTATTCTGTCCCAGACCCAATAATTCATGTTGTTTTTTCAATGAAACTACAACCATTTAATTTTAATTATTATCAAAGTCTTAACTTGTTTCAGTACCACCCAAAAGTCTGAAGTCTTATCTGTGAGTTTGTGAAATTAACACAAGTTACATACTCCCAATTCACAATGGTGAGACAGGCAGAAGGTACACAGCCTCATTCCGAAAGGGAGAAATAGGCGAGAAGAAAAGAGTAACAGGACCAAAGCAAATTTGAAACCTTGCAGGGAAGATATTAAATCTTAAAGCTGGAGAATAATCCCTTTTGATTCCTTGTCTGGCATTCTTTGCATACTGATATCAGGGATGGAACTTCAAGGTTTCAGGAAACCCTGCCCCTCTGGCTTCACTGGGCTCAGCATACACTTTAGCTCTTTCAGATTGAAGTTGCACACTGGTACCTGCAGCTTTCCCAAAAGGACACTGCGTGCTCCTAGTGACTCTACTGTTCTAGGGTCCCAGTAACGGCCCTGATTACACATTTTCCTAGGACATTGCTCTGGTGGAGTCTCTCTGCAGCTTCACTCCTGCAGCAGATTTATATTTGGGCAACCCAAGTTGGCTGACACATTCTTTGAAATCTAAGTCGGGGAAACAATGCCTCCACGGCTCATGAATTATGTGTGTCTTCAGATTTGGCACAAAGTGAATTACACTAAGACTTATCACTGCATTCTACAGGGCAGCACATTGAGTTACACATGGGCCACGACACACAGCTGGGGCAGATGTGAAGTGCTGCTCTGGGATGCAGAGAGCAGAGTACTGAGATAGCCCTGGGCAGCCAGTGTATGGAGAGTGCCGGGAACCAGTTTCCACAAGCTGTTCTTCCCTCCTGGTCTTCTGGCCTCTGATGGTAGGGGTGGCCTTGAAGATCTCTGAAATGCGTTTAGTGCCTTTTATTCATTGTCTTGAGAAATAGCATCCTGCCTCCCTTCTATCCATCTAATCTCTTTAAAAAGATTGCTTGGCCATATCATGCATGCTTTTTTTTTTGCACTTTGGGTACTAACATAAACAATGTCTTGGAGTAGATAATTAGGGAAGTCAGAGTATTATAAAAATACCCATTTATTGACAGAAGGATTATCTCCTAAAGCAAGCTTGTGAATGAATTAAAGTTATGGTCCAGAGATTCTGGACTAGAAAATTTATAGTTAGTTAAAATATATGCATTCTAGGCAGTTCTAAAGTCATTCAGCTCAAGATAATATGTAGGCTTGGAGATAATGAAGAACTTCTTCAGGGGCACTTTTAGTAGGCAGATCAATCAAATATGGTAGTTTTGAAAACGCAATATTTCATAAGAAGGGTTAAGAGTTAATGGGCAGGAGATAAGAACCTTGAAGTAACTGATTTCTACAGAGACTGAATTGATTGTGGTAACCAGCATGAAGTTATGAGAGTCTTCTTATTTTCTAGTGGCACAATATATAGAAAGTTTGGTCTATTAGTTTTAGATATTTATTCCATTCTCCCAACAACTTTTTCAATTGCCCCTTACACAAGCCATTCCTTATATGCTCTAAAAACATTTACGACTCATTTGAAATAATCAGTTTGAGAAGACTGT
Organism: Alouatta palliata; assembly: GCA_004027835.1. Lineage (NCBI taxonomy): Eukaryota > Metazoa > Chordata > Mammalia > Primates > Atelidae > Alouatta > Alouatta palliata. Next base: position 77,413 of record PVKV010004721.1, read on the forward strand.
AAAATTCCCTATTAAAGAATGTCAAACACAGGCCTCTGAGAACAACTATAGAAATCATGGCCCTCATGTTACCCACGTCTCAGAGTTTAAAGTATGTAGTGTCTATGACCTAAACAACGATCTTTTCTCTGTAGAAAACTACTTGACTTCCATTTGATAAGCAGTCTTAAAATAGGCTTTTTATTCCTATAATTATGTAGGAAACACTCTACCCACTTTATATTTCAAAGTTTCACTTAATCTAATTAAAAATCAGCCCAAAAAGTCTTTCTTAGAGAGAAAAGATAGTGAAATACGGAATATCTTCCACAACATATATTTAATAAATTTTGGCTTTTTCAGAAGTATGAGTGGAGTATAAATGGATATATAGAATTGTAAATTCCTCTCTATCACACACAAACACACACACATATGGACCCCACAATATGATTCACACATTGAAAACTTCAAAAATATTTCATTCACCTTTGTATTACCAGGCCACAGGTAGTTCTTGGGATTTACTAATGTGGTTATCAGTAAGTGTTCTTTAAAATAAAATAGTTACCATTTCAAAATTCTAGTCCAAACCTAAAATATTTAAGGCCATGATTTCTCAATGGCCTTTCATGTAGAGGTTTAAAGAAATTTACACATACACAAAACTAGAAGGAAAGATACTTTTTCTAGTTTTTTCACTATTTTGGATTATATAACCAGATATTTACATGAAAACTCTAAAATATTAGATTATTTTGCTATGAAAGAGAATAAGCTTATTAGTCATAGAATGTGTAATTTGTGAAGTAACCAGTGGAAAATAACATCACCCTGTGAAAACAGAATAGGCTCATTTTTTAATAGTCTCAGTGTGGTTATTCAGTGAATCAAGTTAAAAAGCACCATTAATCTCACAAAATACTTCAGATATTTCAGTCTAGCTTTAGCTGTGGAAATATTGCGGGCAAAACAAATAGGAAACAATTAAAGAACATTTATGTGGTAACTGATTATCTTGAATGGCTTTTCCAAAGTCAGTTTAATTGACTCATGCAGTACTGGAAGGGAGTAATTGAAATAAAGGGTGAGAATTGCAAATCTTTAATTATCTTCTGATAATAATGATTACAGTGTGTGTAATCTTGAGTCAGTATCATTTTATTCAGATTGTTTCTCTCAAACAATCTTTACCAAGTCTACCTTTAAAAAGTAATGAAGCAGCTTTTCTTTTTTCCCAAAGGCACACTGTGCAGAATTTACCTATCAAGGCAAGATTTTAACTTGTAAAGACCTATGATTGAAAATACTAATAATTACATAAATGTGTGAGGTTTTCTTGACATGTGATATACCATACAAATTACTTGGACAATTTTCTTCCTTTGATAGTTACATAAAATAAAAACCTTAAAATTTTTAAATTGTGTAAATTTAAGGTACACAACATGATGTTTTGATATATTAATATATATATGTAGTAAGTGATTATTACAACCAGATTAACCTAGCTACCATTTCACAGTTGTCTTTCTTTTTCCTTCTTTTCCATTTGTTGATGAACATAGCAGAAATACACTTTATTAGCAAATATTCATTATACTTCTCATAATGAACAGTTAGCTTGCTTCCATATCTTGCCTATTGTGAATAATGCTGCAATAAACATGAGAGTGCAGATATCTTTACCAGGTAATGATTTTATTTCCTTCCGATATAACCGAAGAGAGATTACCAGTTCATATGATTGTTGTATTCTAATTTATTTAGGGAACTCCATACTGTTTTCCATAGTTTCTGCGCCAATTTGCATTTTCACCCACCAGGTACAAGGGTTCCCTCTTTCACACTCTCACCAACATTCTCTTGCCTTTTTGATAATAGCCATCCTAACAGGTGTGAGGGGATAACTCCTTGTGGTTTTGATTTGCATCTTCCTAATGATTAGTGATTACCTTTTCATATACTTGTGAATATTTACATATTTTGGGGGACCTATGTCTATTTGAGTCCCCAGCATATTTTTTAATTGATTTTCTTTTTTTAATTTTTTGACTATTAAGTTGTGGGAGTTCCTTATAGACTTTGGATATTAATCCATTATCTTATATACGTTTCACAAATATTTTTTCCTAATCCAGAAACTGTCTTCTAGTTTTGCTGATTGTTTCCTGTGCAGTGCAGAGCGTTTTAATTTTATGTATTCCCACGTGTGTATTTTTGTGTTTGTGGTTTAGCATTTTGGTGTGCTGTCAAAAAAATAATTGCCAAGTTGAATGTCAAGGAGCTTTTCCTTTATGTTTCCTTTTGGAGTTTTATAGTTTCAGGTTTTACATTTAGGTCTTTAATATGTTAGTTAATTTTTGAATATAGTGTAATGTTACAGCTTAATTCATTATTTCGCATGTGGATATTCAGTTTTCCCACGTCATTCATTGAAGAGACTATACTTTTCTCACTGTGCATTCTTGAGGCACTTGTCAAAAATAAGTTAACTGAATATGCTTAGGTTTAATTTTTGTTTTTTCTTTATTCTGCCAGTATTATACTGTCTGAATTACTATAACTTTGAGGTCGATTTTGAAATTAGGCACAGGTGTTTCCAGCTTTTGTTTATTTTGCTCAAGAATGTTTTGGCTGCTCAGGGTCTTTTGTGTTTCCATATAAAGTTTAGAATTTTTTTCTATTTCTGTGAAAAATGTCCTTGAAATTTTAATAGGAATTGTGTTGAATCTGCAGATTGCTTTGGGTAGTATAGATATTTCAACAATGTTGGTTCTTCCCATGTGGGAGTTCAGTCAGGGTGGTGGCAAAAGTGTTAAGGGAAAAATATTAGAGAAAGTTATAGAATGTAGTCACAAACCTCTGTAGAAGGTGGAGAAGTTTGCACAGTTTCAGTAGAAGTTTCAGCTGAAGGCAGCTAAATCCCATTTACCTTTAGTTGATAATGAAAAGCAAATAAGTAGGAAATGTGGGGGAGTTTATTTGAATAACTTGTTTACTCATGTAGTTCTAAAATTAATTTTTAATCTGTCAGGGACCGTATGACTTTCTCTGGGGGAGGACAACCATATTTATCACCTGCAAATGGTTTGCTTTAGGCCTAGAACCTGGCCCTTAATCTTTACCCTCTAATGTTGTTGACTCAAAGCCTCTGTCATTTAATGTGTGCTGAATAAAGGCCAGCAAAGCCAGGGAGTGGAGGCTGGCAGCTGCTATCTCTTTACAGTACTCTCCTTGAGTATCTGTGAGTGGCCATGGACATTCCTAGCCTGCTCGTTCACTGTATTCTGTGTTTGAGTGAATGTATTCATCCGTCATGCAACTGGGGTCCACAAGGCAGACCCCAGCATTCCAATTCATGAATATGGGATATCTTTTCATTTATTTGTGTTTATTTCATCAGTGTCATTGTACAGATCTTTCACCTCTTTGGTTAAAATGTATTCTGAATTATTTTATTTTATTTTGTTGCTATTGCCAATAGCATTGTATTCTTGACTTGATTTTTGAATTGTTGGTATATAGAGATTCTACTGATTTTTGTATGTTGATATTGTATACTGAAATGTTACTGAATTTATTTGTTAGTTCTACAGTTTTGGTGGAGTCTTTAGATTTTCTGTATGTAAAATCATGTCCTCTGCAAACAGAGATAATTCCACTTCTTCCTTTTCAATGTGGATGCCTTCTATTTCTTTTTGTTGCATAATTATTCTGGCTAGGATTTCCAGTACTATGATGAACATAAGTGGTGAGAGTGGGTGTGATTGTTTTGTTCTTGATCTCAGAAGGAAAGCTCTCAACTTTCCACCATTCAGTATAATGTTAGTTGTGGGCTTTTGTTATATTGAGGTATGTTCCTTCTCTTCCTAATATGGTAAGAGTTTTTAATTATGAAATTATGTTGAGTTTTGTAAAATGCTTTCTCTGCCTCCATTGTGGTGATCATATGCTTTTCCCCCCCTTCATTCTGTAAGATTTTCTTTGATAGAATATTTTTATTATTAATTCAATTTATTTACTTGTGATTGGTGTGATAATTATTTTATTTCTTCATGACGTGATATGGGTAGATTGTTTCTAAAATTTTTTGATGTTGTATAAATTGTATAGTTTTTTGCCATATAGTTGTTCATGTTTCTTTTGATTCTTTGTACATCTGTGGCATCTGTTATAATACATCTTCTTTTATTTATGATATTATTTTAATCTTTTCTCCTTTTTCTTAGTCTAGCTAAATGTTTGTTGATTTTGTTTATCTTTCCCAAATAATAATTATTCTATTGATTTTTGCTATTGTCTGTTGTTTCCTACTCTATTTGTAATATGAAAATGTACTTCTTAGGAAAAGTTTTTTGCTGTTTAGTAAAAGAAAATACCTGGGAAAATTTAGCTTATTAGGTACAGAATTAATGCCAAACTGTATTACTGGTTAACAATGTTTTAACATCAAACATCATTCTGTCCTATGCAACATATGTAAACACAAAACTTAGCAACATAAGCAGTTACTGTTTTCTTAAGTTATTCCAATTTATGAGGGGTCAATATTATAACACAATGAAGTTAGAAATCCTCTTATTTATAAGCATTAGAAAATAACAATTTGACACAAAGGCAGGAATCTTATAGAAATAATTTTTATTACTTCAGATTATAGGCACATAATGTAATTAAGAACTGAAAGAAAAACAAAAATTTATGAGTCATTATGATGGAAGATATTCAGCTAAACAAAAATAATTAAGAAAGAGGTTATTGCATATTATCTTCTGCAAAGGTATTTTACATTGAGTAGCTTTTGATAAGTATGAAATAATGAAATCATATAATGTATATGCAGAAGTGACAAAATAGAAGGTGATATGACTGTAGCAAATAAATATTGATATTTTTCTGTGCTCTGCAAAATAAAAGACCAAGGAAAAGCCTGAGGATAATATATTTTGTTCTTTGGAATATACTTTTCAGCTCACTACATTAATTCTAGAGAAATGATGACAGAAAATATAGATGATTAAGGTATTTATTAAAAAAATAAAGACTACTATAATATATATTAAATCTTAACTAGATAGGCAACTATCTTAGAGCAAATAGCTAAAATATTTTGTAAGCTATTGCTTTGTAATATCTGATCAAATTTTTTTAATCCAGAAATGATGTATCAGGCAAATAAATCATAATAATTTATGATTATTGTGATAATTATGATGATTAATAACAAACTAATATATAATAATACTATAATAATCTCCTATTTCAGTAGACTCTTTAAAATAAATAACTTAGAGTTTAAAAATATTTAAAATAGCTAATAAATCTGCCTATAAATGGATTATCCTATTCATAGCACATCTAATAAAACAGAATTCTATATTCTTAGCATTATTAGATTAGATTAGAATAAATAAAATTTTTCTCATTATGTCAATTATATACTATTTGGAGAGTTAAGATGTATGTTTAATTGTTCTTTCATCGTATTATAAAATCTATGATTGCATCTTTAATGAATGCATAATTTTCTTTCATCATATTTAAAATATTTGTATTATAAAAAATTATACTTACAATGGATTGCATATTTGATGAGTACAATTATATGTCGAATTAAAAACATTAAATCCAATACTTAAGCCCTACATTGTCTAATTAAAAGTGAAAATCGCAATGAGATAACACTATATACCAATTAGAATGACTTAAGTTGCAAAGAGTGACCATAGCAAGTGTTGTCAAAGATGTAGAAAAACTGAAATTCTGACATACCACCAAGAAATGTAATATGATATAATCTCTTTGATTAGCAGTTTAGCTGTTTCTTAAAACAATAAACATATACCTGCAATATGGTACAGCCATTCATCTCAGTGGTATTTATCTAAAACAATAAATGCAGATAGCCACGTAAGTCTTGTACGTGAATGTTCATAACAGTTTTGTTTAGTTCCAAACTGCAAATTGCTCCAATGTTCATTAACAGATGAATGGATAAACTGTGGCATATCCATATTATCGAATTCAAGTCAGCAATAAAAATTAACTATTAATGAACTATTTATACATGTTACAATGTATATTTTTAAAAGTTTTTTTTTAATGAAAGTTATCAGAAAAAATACACAGGTAAGGAACAGTGCCACACAACTATAATTCCATCACCATAAGAGACCAATGAAGGCGGATTGCTGTGGGGTTCACGGGTTCAAGACCAACCTTGGCAACATAGTGAAACACCTTCTTTACCAAAAAAAAAAAAAAATGGATGGCATGATCGTGTGTGTCTGTAGTCCCAGACACTCTGGAGGCTGAGATGAGAGAAATACTGAGCCTGGTAGGTTGAGGCTGTAGTGAGCCATGATAGTGCCACTACACTCCAGCCTAGGTGACACATACATACTGTGTATTCTTATTTGTTAGAAATTCTAATAAATACAAATCAATCTACAGCAATAGAAAGTACATCTGCAGTTTCCTGGGGATGAAGGATGGGTAAGAAAGGGAGAATTAAAAAGGAGAACAAGAAATCTTTGGGTAGATGACTATTTTCTTAATTGACATGATGATTTTATGAGTAGATATGTATATCAAGACATATTAAATTATGAACTCCAAATAGGTGCAGTTTACTGTATGTTAATTATAGCTCAATAAAGCTGTTAAAAATCCCTTATTTCCCACATGAGTTTTACATATTGCAGTTGTCATAGAGTTTATACCTACAAAGGGGTCTTTTTCAAATTCTTTTTTATTCAATTGCTAATTCTGTAAATTAAACGTATCTCAACGTAACATTGGTTTTATTATGTTATAATAAAATCAAATAGGTTGCTGATTCAGGATGACTAAGATATCTTGGACTTCAGAGAGTACACTTTTCTAACAGGATGATTTCCTTAATCAGGGAGATTTATTATGGCATTATGGCTGTAGATATTCCTAGAACTCCTGACCCATAAATACACAAAATACTATCATCCCATGGCCATCCTCTACTGAGACCATTCCCATATTGCATGTAGACTATCTATACTTATTCTAAGCAATGGAATAAAAAGAATTTAAGGAGTTGTGGTGGGATAACTATTTTTGTCTAATCTAGTTTTACATAATGATTTTACCATTATATGTGCAACAAATAGAGCTAGTAGTGTTTGTTGGAATCTAATCTCACAATAGTTTGTGAGATTCATTTTTTTTATTGATAGTTCATTCATTTGCACTGTTATATAATATTTCATGTATACTATTCATTCATTCTTTTTATTGTGATTGGAATTCACATTTCATGTAATTCACCTTTATATATAGTGCTACTTTAAAAATCATTTTACTTGTATTTTAGTGAACATATGTACACTTTTCTGATAGAAATGAAATTGCTCATGTTCAATACCTTTCTTTTTAGAAAATACAAAAACTTTTGCTCATTCTCATCATGACTCTATGTTTATAATTCTGTTTCCCACATTGTTTATCTTATCTTTCTTTCTCTGTCTCCTTAAAAAATACATATATTGACATGTTTTCCAGTTTACTCATTTCTTCCTTCTATACATTTACAATATAAAATTCATTTATGAAAATTTAATTTTATTTATTAAAATTTAAATACTGACATTTCTATTTGAATATTTGAAAATCAATTTTCATTTTCTGGCAATAGTGCTGCTTTTTTACTTTAAATTTCTGTATATATCAATGGTGTTTCCTTGACATACTTACTTTTTTTTAGTTGAAGGCCAAGAGCTATGTAATGACAGATCATTTATATGCCAAATAATTTACTGGCAAATATTGGACATGGTTGGGTGGGCTTTATTAGTGAACTATTTTTCTTTAATTCTGTTTGTACTTACCCTTAGGTTATAATTCTTATTCCTAGAGCATATGTCTTTATTTGAGAGTGTAGATCTTTCATCTGAATACAAATTAGAATGATTTCATAGATAAATCAACTTGTAAGGCCTTGAAATACAACCTATTTTTCTTCAACGCTGGACTACTGCTGAAACCAAATGTATATGGGTCATTTTAAATATTTTCTTATGAGTTATGTGTTCAGGTTTTTCCCCAGTTTTCCTATCTGTTTTTTAATCTTGCTTCTCACTTTATTTGTGATAGTTTCTTATAATTTAGAGGGATTAACAGTTTATTAGTGATGTAGGTTACAAATATTTTACTTCTGTCCTGTTTTTCAGTTCTGTTTGACTTGGTAACATTTCGTTTGTACAATGCAGAATTTTTTTCAGTGTTATATTGTTTATCAATTTTTAAATTATCTCTGTTTTTACTTTCTTTGCTGTCTTTTGTAATAAAAATAATCTTTTTGCTGAAATATAGTCTAACTTATCAGGAAATTATAAGGAAAGTTTTAAGTGCCTCTCCATTTTATAGTAATGGATTACACAATATCCAACCATATTAAACTTTGAACCACGTTTCTGTCTTCTTTTCTCTATAGTTTCAGTCTAGAACTGGCCAAAAGGGTAATTCATGGGAGATTAGGAGGGGAGAAGTGAAGCAGCAATCATTGCCTTCGAAATGTTGTCATGATTAAATGTGGTAATACAAAGACACAAAGCTGCCTGGTGTTCCAGTTTGTCATCTAGTTCTGTTCTGCACCTAGCTCCTCTTTCTGACAGTTTTACCTGTTGACCAATAGGAAGACCAGTAAGAGTCCTAAGCCCATCACCAAACAACATGCTGTGGCCTCACAGTAGTAAAACTTTTATATACACTTTTCACCAGCTCCCCCTCTATGGCCCTTTGGTGGCTGTATGTATTTGACTTCTCAGATGGATTGTTTGTTGATATCTTGCTCTCTAATCTTCCAAATACCTGTTTTAGTTAACCACTCTTCACCTTTCCCCATGATTGTTTAAGGTCTAATTCCTTGTAGTAAGTTACTTGTTCATAAATCATAATGGTTTTGCCTCCTTGACTGAATTTTGGTTGATACAGTTATTACTTTCGGGAGTGAGATGCTGGTGTTGCACAAATTTAAAATATGTCCACTGACATTGGGACCAGGCAGTGTTTGCAGGCTGGAGGCAGAGCAAAGATAGTCTGAGTGGAAGCTGAAATTGTGAGTGAATTATGGGAGGATGACAAACAAATTGCTATTGAAGTCTGGCGAAAAGATGATTTGTAATATAAAATTGTGAAGTCTACTGTTACCTTGTGGAAGATTGAAAATATACCCAATAATTTTTTTTTATATTTTAGGTTCTCGGGTACATGCGTAGAACTTGCAGGATTGTTGCATAGGTACACACATGCCACAGTGGTTTGCTGCCTCCATCCCCCCATCACCTACATCAGGCATTTCTTCCCACTCCCACTATCTCTCCCCTAGACCCCCATCCCCCAACAGATCTCAGTGTGTGATGTTCCCCTCCCTGTGTCCATGTGTTCTCATTGTTCAACACCCACCTATGAGTGAGAACATGCAGTGTTTGGTTTTCTGTTCTTGTGTCAGTTTGCTGAGAATGATGGTTTCCAGATTCATCCATGTCCCTGCAAAGGACATGAACTCATCCTTCATATGGCTGCATAGTATTCCATGGTGTATATGTGCCACATTTTCTTTATCCAGTCTATCACTGATGAGCATTTGAGTTGGTTCCAGGGCTTTGCTATTGTAAACAGTGCCAAAATGGACATACGTGTGCCTGCATCTTTATAATAGAACGATTTATAATCCTTTGGGTATATATGTGTTCCTATTTCTCCACATCCTCTCCAGCACCTGTTATCTCCTGATTTTTTAATGATTGCCATTCTAACTGGTGTGAGATAGCATCTCAATGTGGTTTTGATTTACATTTCTCTAATGACCAGTGATGATAAGCATTATTTTCATGTCTACTGGCCACATAAATGTCTTCTTTTGAAAAATGTCTGTTGATATCCTTTGCCCACTTTTTGATGAGGTTGTTTGTTTATTCTTGTAAATCTGCTTTAGTTCTTTGTAGATTCTGGATATTAGTCCTTTGTCAGATGGGTAGCTTGTGAACATTTTTTGTCATTCTGTTGGCTGCCAGTTCACTCTAATGATTGTTTCTTTTGCTGTGCAGAAGCTCTTAAGTTTAATTAGATCCCATCTGTCTATTTTGGCTTTTTTTTTTGCCATTGCTTTTGGTGTTTCAGTCATAAAGTTCTTGCCTATGCCTATGTCCTGAATGGTGTTGCCTAGGTTTTCTTCTAGGGTTTTTATGGTGTTAGGTCTTATGTTTAAATCCTTTCTTTAATGTTGCTAAAGAAGTTCTCAGACAAGAGTGTTGAAATGTCATTTACTTATTTTAGCCACCTGTTGTAAGGTATACAGGGAAAGAGTGAACTAAAAAGAAAATATTTCTGTTTCTAAATAGATATTAGAGGAACTATAGAAGATACGGGAATTAGGTCCATCTAGCCAAATAATTTTGAAGTTAAAAATGAACTCAGAAAAATAATGAAATCCAGGGCATTGTCAGTATCTCACGTAACACATTGGTGAAAATTAAATATATAATAGACATGCATAAATATATGTTAAATATATATTCATGTCAACGTGTTCTCTAGCAAAGACTGTAGAAGCAGACAATATCAGACATTGTTGCCAATAATGCAAACTGATGCAAGTCTTCTGAAAGTAAATTTGACATTATCTTACAAAATTGCATTTTCACTTAATTTTACTAAACTGCTCCATATCTATGTATTATCTGGAATGTTTTTCAGCAATATGAACATATATCTATCCCCAGTTATTCATTACAGCATTGTACTATTGCAAAAATATTTGGAACAACACAAATACTCATACATAGAAGAGTAGTCAATTAAAGTATGATAAAGCCATACAATAGAATTATTTGCAACTATAAAACACAATAAAAATGATCCCTACAAACTAACATGAAGTAAAACCCATAATATATGTTTCAGTGCAAAGAAAGGAAAAAGCAAATTAGATGAGTAACAAAAGTGTGTTCCCTTCATTTAACAAAGAGGAAATAGGAGCAACTGCATATATTTACTCATTCAGGAAAATGAACAAAAAGCAAACAAACAAATCAGAAGGAATCAGCAAAAGTTAACAAGTTTGACTACCTGCAGGGTTTGGGTGGGAATGAGTAAATATAAATAGTAGAGAAAGCATTATGGAGGAGTCATACTCCTCTGAATTAACATTTCTGTAAAGTTCTGACTTTTACATCCATACCTGATTATTCATATACTGAAAAATATATAAATAATTAAAAATTATCAGTATGTGAATAAAACTCAAAGTGGAACTCAGGGGGCAATTATTAAGACTTACTGTATTATAAGTGGAAATTATAATTACACTTTAGCAGAAGGGAATGGTGATGAAAATAGCATTTTAGTATGTAATCTAAAGCTGTAGACAAATATATGAACATTGTACTTTGGTTAGTGAATTTGTTTTATTTAGAGATGTTGGTTAGCAATTCTGAAACTAAATATACATATTCTAGTAATGAGCAATTAAGTAAATATACTGTGGATAATGAAAGCTAGATCTCTCAATGTCAGGAAAATATATTAAACAGAAAAAGAGAAAGGATAGCATGAATCTTGCGATGCTGGATTAGAATCAGAGGAAACAGATGAATAGATATAGAAATAGATAGAAATAGACATAGATCTGGGCATTTATTTGTGGATATGTGTGTGTATGTAAATATATATTATAGATAGATGGATAATTATCTATTTTTTTCAGTTCTATCCTCTCAGAGAGCCAGAAAATAAAGAATTTCTAGGAACAGCATGTTTAGAAGATATTGGTTTTCAAGTATCACTATCCAATTTTTAAAAAATGATTTTATTAGATATATAACTGATACCAGGACTGAGGCAAGCAATGTACAAGACAAGACTGTAATGCTTGTGGAGTCATAAAGCAACAACAAAAAAAGTTAGGGTGATGTCAAAAGAAATTGGAAGAAATCAGAAACAAATGATCTGCCAATTGGCAATTACGGGACATTTTGAGAAACAATATTAATAATAGTAGTAAAGAAATATATCCGTAAAAATTAAATATTTGTGATCTGATTTTAGCAAAAATAAACAGTAAAATATATAAATAAATGCAGTTACATGGAAAGCCCTTCTTTAGCAGAATTTCAACTAATAAATGTAGGATAAATGATGCAACACAATACTACCATTGCTGTACCCCAGTAGAATGTTACAGCAGGTAGCTAGTCAGACATAAACAGGGAAGGAGAAACGTACCCCCAGCCTTGCAACCAGCAGTGTCAGGGACCATCAGGTGATGATCAGGAAATTAATAATTAGCTGCAGCCAGCTCCAGGGAAAGACAACTTCTTTACAAAGAGAAAAAACCTGACTGATGATCAATAGCTTCTTGATAAGATATCAGGAGTTGGCTAAGTAAGCTCATGCTAAGAGGACAATGGCAGAGTTTAACTCGTATATGATCTCCTAGGGACATTTGGCTGGTAAGAAAGAAGCCTCAAGTGAGCATGTGTAGAAGTCCAGCACTCATATTGTTCACTCTCCCCTCCCAGATGCTATCAGGCCACTGCATGTGTGAACAGCTGACCCCAAGGAAAGAATCAGGAGTGAAGGGACACAAGAACCTGGAAGTATACCAACATATTAAAATCCCAAGTCAAAAGGTCAAATCACCCATTTGTCTAACAAGTTTCCCACTTGGCCATCTTCCAAGTGTGTTTTCTTTTCTTTCATTTCTGCTCTAAAGCTTTTTAATAAGCTTTCACTCATGCTCTAAAACTTGTCTCAGTCTTTTTTCTGCCTTATGCTCCTCTCTTGTATTTTTTCTTCTGAGGAGGCCAGAATTGAGGTTGCTGCAGATCCATATAGATTTGTTGCCGGTGACAGGACACTTGCAGGTAACATGGCCTCTGGCTTCCCACCCAAGGAGAAATCCCAGAAAGAGAGAAAAGCAGAAACTTCAGTGACTTTCATTATCCATCTGTTGTGGTCTGAATGTTTGTGACCTGAACATTTCTTTGTTCAAACCGAAACACCAAGGTGATGATATTCGAAGGTGTCACCCTTGGAAAATGATTAGGTCGTGAAGCCGCTGCCCTAGTGAATGAGATTAATGTCTTTATAAAACAGACCCCAAAGAGCTGCCTTCCTCTTTCGCTATGTGAGAACACATAGAAAGAAGCATATCTGAAACAAAGAGTGAGCTCTTACCAGACATAATCTGCTGGCGTTTCAGGAGCAAAATTGGGAATCTTAAATTCCCAGACCCCAGAACAGTGGGGAAAAAAAAATCCATTGTTTCTAAATGACCCAGTCTAAGGCATCTTGCTATAACAACAGGAACAGACTAAGACACTGTACTTTGAATTCACCCTCAATCATTTCGACCACATATTACATAAGTGACCCACAAAGTAGAACCAGTGCTCAATGGAGAGGGAATTAAGCTCCACCTCTTAAAAAATAACAGTGAATATGATTATTTTACATTTTCAGAAAATTTACAGAGGTCTCATATATCCTTGAACTATTTACTCCTTTATAAGGAGGAACTATTTCCTCCTACATAATGAATTTTTTTTAGTTCATTTTATTCTGTGTTTTTACCTGAAAGAATATTCTAACGGGAAAAATATGATTAAACACTCTTTATTCCACTTTTAGATATAAATCCAAAGAAAATGAAATTAATATTTCAAAGAGATAGCTGCATCCCCATGTTCATTGCAGAATTGCCAAGACATAGAATATAAATACTATATATGTGTGTGTATATACACAAGAGCCAAGATATATTCCATATTTGCATACAAAAGAAGGAGATTCTACCATTTGTGACAAGATGGATGAAACTAGAGGATATTATGCTAAATAAAATAAGCCAGACAAAGAAAGATAAACACTGTATGATCTTACTTACATTTGATATCTTAAAACACTGAACTCATAGAAGCAGAGACTAGAATGTTGGTCACCAGCGGCTGGGGGATAGATGGAATGGGAAGATGTTGGCCAAAGGGCACACATTTTCAGTTATAAGATAAATAAGTACTAGGAATTTATTGTACACATGATGTCTATTATTAATAATGCAGTATTGTTTACTTATGATCTGATGAAAGGTCAGATTTGAAGTGTCTTCATCTCACACACACACATAGAAGTACGGACAGTGATGAGTGTGTTTATTAATTTGATTGTGGTCATCATAGAAAAATATAGACATATATCAAACCATCAGTTGTACACTTTGAATGTATATACAATTTTTATTTGTCAGTTATATCTCAACTAACCTGGAGAAAAAGAAAAGAAAGGCTAATGTACAGAACAATATTAATTAAAATATTGTTAATTATATATTGGGATGCACTGTGGATAAAATAAAGCATTCAATAAATATGAGTTGATCAACAAAACATTTATTTTAATAAAATATAAAATGCCATCCCTTAAATATTTTTGAGTCAATCCCAGAAGTACTTATCACAATACTTGCATTTTTAAAGAATAACTATAAGAAAAAGTAAACAAATAATTAATTGAAAGAGAAAAAGAATTAAAATGTGAAATGATGTTTTATTGGCTCAAATTAAAAATAATTTATATCACTAAAGAGAAGATAAGTTCTCTCTGATATTTTAACACTGGAAACTCTAGTAGGATTACCAAGTTCAAATCAGATGCAGTGGCTTTAGTAAACATGGCACTTATAAAGACTGCAATTACCCATTACAACCAGTACGTGACCAAATGGGCAGATATTGAACTTCTACAGTTTTAGAAGGTGAACCACCTGAGACCTTTCTTGACAAGAGATAAAACTATGAGGTTAGGGATTTTAGTACATAGAAATCTAGCTCACCAATTAATTTCATTACCATTTTGATTGTTACACATACTTTTGATTATTCTTGCCCAAGCTGGGTACACTGAAGAAGCAAGGATTTTAAATCATGAGACAACATTGTTGTTATTTTCTAATATGTACAACTGCATATGGAGTGGAAGGTGTTTTCGCTCTCTTTCTCTTTTATTTTGTTTTTTTTTTTTTTGTTTGTTTGTTTGTTTTTTTGAGGCAGAGTCTTATTTCATTGCCCCAGCTGGAGTGCCAGACTTGACTTTCCAGACTCACGTGACCCTCCCACCTCAGCCTCCCTACCACAGGTGTACACAACCACAGCAGATTAATTTTTAAAAAAAGTTTATTAGAAACAGAGCCTCATTATGTTGCCCAGGCTAGTAGTGTTCTCTTTACCTGCCTAGACAATATTATTTAATTTAAAAATGAGAGTTTAAAATTAAAAATATATGTATATTTTAAATACTGAAACTCTCCCTCTCTTTATTTAATTACAGTCAGATCACACCTCCCCTTTTACAGATAACATTGCTTGAAGAAAGACAGAACTATGCTACTCAGAAATAATGACGAACAGAATATGTGTGTACATTACAGTTGAACATTCCCAAAATCTTTATCTCTGACTAAGAAGATCCAGGTTGCTAACTAAGATTTTTTGTTTCTCTCCTTGTTTTTACCTTTGCCTTAGGATATGACTAAACACAATACAAACTCACTTTTCTTCCCACAAAAGTTCTAATACGGAGTGAATATAAAGAAAAATTTTCACTGTGGGCTCATTTGCTGATTTGAATGTTAGTGTAAGGAATGAAAGAATGTTAGAATTCCAAATTGAAAATTTACATAAGGTTACTTATATATCATATATGGATTACTAAGTTAGTTTTCCAAGAATACAAACATAACAAAACATAATGTAATGTAGTATTCTTTTTTTGAAATGTCATTGTATTCAAATTATAAAATAATCATTGTAATTCTCAGTTAATTCATTCAAAAGCCCTTTACCTCCTTTCTGGCCTGGGCATTGGGTCTTCCCTATTTGTATGTCATATATATACTGTGTTTTGAATGAAATGTACTGACATAGTTTAAATGCTATTTTCTCATTGTATCATTTTCTTTTCTGTGGATCCTTTGAGATGTCAATTTAGCATTTTGATCTATTATTGGACAAGCTTGACTCCTTTATTCAGTCAGTCTTATTGAAAAGAAGTGCCTACATAAATTATAGAATTTCTCTTCCTTATTTGTTAACATCTTATATAATTTTTAAAATTTTTTTGATTTAAACTAGATAAGTTACTTTTTTAGGTAACTAATCTTCAAACCAAAAAAAGGTACAATGTACCAGAATACCTGGGACATATTTAAAGCAGTGTCTACAGGGAAATTTGTAGCACTAAATGACAACATGAGAATCAAGGAAAGATCTAAAATCAACACCCAATCGTCACAACTAAAAGAACTAGAGAAACAAGATCAAACAAATTCAAAAGCCAGCAGAAGGTGAAAAGTAACTAAGATCAGAGCAGAACTGAAGGAGATAGAGTCACAAAAAAATCCCTCAAAAAAAATCTTTGAATCCAGGAGCTAGTTTTTTGAAAAAATCAACAAAATAGATAGCCTGCTAGCCAGACTAACAAAAAAGAAAAGAGAGAAGAATTAAATAGATGCAATAAAAAATGATAAAGGGGATATCACCACAGATTCCAAGGAAATACAAACTACCATCAGAGATTACTACAAACAACTCTATACACATGAACTAGTGTATCTAGAAAAAATAGATAAATTCCTGGACACTTACACCTTCCCAAGACTAAACAAGGAAGAAGATGAATCCCTGAATAGACCAATAACAAGATCTGAAATTGAGACAGCAATTAATAGCCTACCAACCAAAAAAAGTCCATGTCCAGACAGGTTCACAGCCGAATTCTACCAGATATACAAAGAGGAGCTGGTACCATTCCTTCTGAAACTATTCCAAACAATTCAAAAAGAGGGAATCCTCCCTAACTCATTTTTTGAGATCAAAATCATCCTGATACCAAAACCTGGCAGAGACACAAATGAAAATGAAAATTTCAGGACAATATCCATGATGAACATTGATGCAAAAATCTGCAATAAAGTACTGGCAAACTGAATGCAATAGCACGTGAAAAAGCTTATCTATCATGATCAAGCAGGCTTCATCCTGGGGATGCAAGACAGGTTCAACATACACAAATCTATAAACGTAATCCATCATGTAAACAGAACCAAAGACAAAAACGCCATGATTATATCAATAGATGCAGAGAAGGCCTTTGACAAAATTCAACAGCTCTTTATGCTAAAAACTTTCAATAAACTAGGTATTGATGGACTGTATCTCAAAATAAAAAAAGCTATTTACAACAAACCCACAATAGCTTACTGAATGGGTAAAAACTGGAAGCACTCCCTTTGAAAACTGGCACTAGACAAGGGTGCCCGCTCTCAACCTTCCTATTCAACATAGTATTGGAAGTTCTGTTCAGATCAATCAGGCAACAAAAAGAAATAAAGGATATTCAATTAGGAAAAGAGGGAGTCCAAATGTCTCTATTTGCAGACGACATGATTTTATATTTAAAAGATCTCATTGTCTTAGCCCAAAGGGGAAAGGTATCCCTGTTTAATATATGGTGTTGGGAAAACTGGCTAGCCATGTGCCCAAAACTGAAACTGAACCCCTTCATTCCACCTTCTATAAAAATTTACTCCAGATGGATTGAAGATTTGAATATAAGACCTAACACCATAAAAACTCTAGAAGAAAACCTAGGAAACACCATTCAGGACATAGGTATAGGAAGGACTTCATGACTAAAACACCAAAAGCATTGGCAACAAAAGCCAAAGTAGACAAACGGGATCTAATTAAACTTAAGAGCTTCTGCACAGGAAAAGAAAAAATCGTTAGAGGGAACTGGCAACCAATAGAATGGGGAAAAAAAAATGTGAAGCTCGCCATCTGACAAAGGACTAATTTACAAGAAAAAAAAAAAAACAACAACTTCATCAAAAAGTGGGCAAAGGATATGAATAGATGCTTTTGAAAAGAAGACATTTATGCAGCCAACAAAGATTTGAATAAATGTTCATCATCACTGGTCATTTGAGAAATGCAAATCAAAACCACATTGAGCTACCATCTTACACCAGTTAGAATGGTGATCATTAAAAAATCAGGAGACAGATGCTGGAGAGGATGTGGAGAAATAGGAGCACTTTTACACTGTTGGTGGGAGTGTAAATTAGTTCAACGATTTTGGAAGACAGTGTGGCGATTCCTCAAGGACCTAGAAATAGAAATAACATTTGACTCAGCAATCCCATTACTGAGTATATACCCAAAGGATTATAAATCGTTCTATTGTAAAGACACATACACATGTATGTTCATTGCAGCACTGTTTACAATTGCAAAGACTTGAAAACAATCCAAATGCCCGTCAATGATAGACTGGATAAAGACAATGTGGCACATATACACCACGGAATACCATGCAGCCATATAAAGGATGAGTTCATGTCCTTTGCAGGGGCATGGATGAAGCTGAAAACCATCATTCTCAGCAAACTGACACAAGAACAGAAAACCAAACACTGCATGTTCTCACTCATAAGTGGGTGTTGAACAACGAGAACACATGGACACAGGGAGGGGAACATCACACACTGGGGTCTGTTGGTGGGTGGGGGCTAGGGGAGGGACAGCAGGGTGTGGGGAGATTGGGGAGGAATAACATCAGGTGAAATACCTAATGTAGGTGATGGGGGGGATGGAGGCAGCAAACCACCATGGCATGTGTGTACATATGTGACAATCCTACATGATCTGCACATGTACTTCAGAACTTAAAGTATAATATAAAAAAAAGGAAGCATGCACCAGAATATATGTCTTGAAGTAACTATTTGCCTTCTTGTGTCCAAGAAGCCATTTGTTCTCTTTTGTTCAAACAGATGTACCAATTTCAATCCACCAGTCTTTAGTTCTACAGCAAATCTCCATTAATGGGATCATCAATACAAAAAAACTAGTCATTATTCTCCAGATCCTTCCACTAGAGAATTTTTGACTTGTTCCCGTTATCATTAATACATGACTTTAAACTTTTTAAGGAGAGAGACCCTTTCTGATTGATCATTTTACTCCAATGGTCTAAAGTGTTCCAGGAACATGATAAATAGTAATTCAAGATCACAAAATGCGTGGTAATAATTATAATTATATATGTCAAAATGTATTTACTATATTTAAAATAAAGAAAATAAATTATTCTAATTATTGTTAATTAAATAATTTTGAATAATTTCTGCCTTAAAGTTTTACTAAGATTTTAAGAAAAAAACACAAGCATCAAATGATTTGAGACATGCTTATAATTTTATCTATTCAGCTGGGAATGTTCTCTTTAATGAACTACACAATTTTGTTTAATTTTCTTATTATCCACAAATAATAGGATAATTTCTAAGCATTTTACACATCTTTAATTACTACTTATTTTGTACCTGGAACATTCTAGACTCTTGGAGTATATATTTATAATATTTATTCTCTACCAAAACATTCCAACCCAATTTATTTTTTCTTTTAGACAGGGTCTTGCACTGTTGCCCAGACTGGAATGCAGTTGTGTGACCTCAGCTCACCACAACCTCCACCTCCTGTGCTCCAGTAATTCTCCTGCCTCAGCCTCTGGAGTAGCTGAGATTATAGGCACACAACCACACCAAGCTAATTATTGTACTTTCAGTAGAGACAGGGTTTCATCCTTTTGGCCAGGCTGGGCTCGAACTCCTGACCTAAAGTGATCCACACACTTTGGACTCCCAAAGTGCTGGGATTACAGGCATGAGTCACCACACCTGGCTCCAACCCAGATGTTTAAGCTTCTCTCAAGGATAATCTCCTTAAAGCACAAACTATTTTATGTCTGTTGATTAAAATTCTTTTATTAATTTCTCCAGTTTTCAGAATAGAATGTTATATTTTAGTTTTATTTTCAGAAGAAGCAAGATTCTTACTGTAATTGTGCCTGTTTAAGCTTTAGTCTCATCTCATTAGTCACCTAAATATGCCAGTATGCTTTGGTCAATCTGGAAATTCCTTACACCTTTTCATACTGTATTACCCTCTACTTGTAATGCACTCCTGCTAAGGTGAACTCTCCTCTCCTACTACATATCACTCCTTTATAACTCTCCTACTTTATGTAACAGAATACTTTGCTTTCCTAACCTTCCTTCGTAACATAATCTTATGGTTATTATAGAATTTATCAAATTGAATTGGTGTTTCTTTTTATAAGTCCACTATAATATGGTGAATGGAAGAAACTGAATGCATATTTCTAATTTTACTTTTGTTCATTTCTGTGTTTCTGCTCCTGGGACATGTCAATTAGATTAAATTTACCATTTATCTACTAAAATACTTAAGCATTAAGAGAAATTTTGACTTTGCCTTACAATTCACGGTTTTGAAATTGTTCCACATTCAAATGAATTTCATAGTTCTCTCAACAATTCTTACCTCTAAGTGGTACTCATTCTAGACTTCAATAGATCTACATGTATTTCAGATAAAATATCTGTAATATTATTCTTTTTCCTATGCAGAATATTGAATCTTGCAATCCCTTTTGAAAAAGGAAAAAAAATAGGTTGGGTGAATAAAAGTATGTTATTTAAATATCAATAAGCAGAAGTAACTTTCTCTTTTAGTCTTTTCTTTATACGATTTTATTGCATTAAATATCAAAAATCACTAGTTACAGTCAAAATTTAAATATGAATCAATTGTGTCTTAAGAAAAATGTTCAAAACACACATATTCAACAGATTTTTTATATAAAACTCTTCCTGTATTCATTAATTGCAAATATGCTTTTAGATTTTTTACAATATTCTACACTATAAATTCAAGCACACTTAAATGGTTTTAAGGTACAAAATGATCATTCAATTTAAAATGCCATATCTAAAGTTTTCATTATCATTGTAGTAGCAGAAGTTTTGTTCTGCTCCATGCCAATTCTTCAGAATCTATCAACTGAATTTATTGCAGTAGATCACAAAGCATAATCTTCTCAATTATTGTCTTTATCTCTGAGGCTAAGGACAGGATGTTTCATGTCCCATTTATCCTCTTGTTGAACATTTGTTTTAGGTGGTTTTATATTCCTCCTTCATGTATTGTTAATTCATTCTCATATTTATTTTTGACACTGAAGCTGTGGACATTAGTCTTGTCATGGCAGTGCTTTGTTTCCATTTTTCAACACATTGGAAAAGACATACAAAATTTATTTTAATGTATGTAGCATGGGGCAATCACAGGAGAATGATTACCCAACAACCCAATGGGAAACAGAAGCTTATATACTCCCTTTCATAGTGAAGAGGGAGATGGGAATGGAGGAAATTCTTTTAAGGGCCAGCAAATGATTATTAAGATAAGTGAAGGGACAGAAATTAATTTGTAAATGATTCTTATTGGAATTTGAATGAGAGATGGACATAGTTTTGTTTACAGGTCCTTCCAGGTGTGGTTGCGTTCCTCAGTATGCTTTTTTCTTCTTTGAGACAGGGTCACCCTCTGTCACCAAGGCTGGAGTGCAGTGGCACAATCACGTCTCACTCCAGCCTCTACTTCCAGGCTCAAGCAATCCTCCTGGCTCAGCCTCCTCAGTAGCTGGGACTGCAGGTGCACATCATCATTCTTAGCTAATTTTGTTTTTGTTCATTTTATTTTGTTTTGTAGAAACAGAGTTTCACCATGTTGCCCAGGGTAGTCTCAAACTTCTGGACTCAACTGCTCACCTCAAGTCTCCCAAAGTGCTAGGATTGTCAGAGATGTTTGAACCAGAGCAACTTTTCTTGAATAGGGGATGGGTAAAATAAGGCTGAGACCTACTGGGCTGCATTTTTAGGAGGTTAGGCATTGCTTGCCACATTATAAGACAGAAGGTCAGCACAAGGTACAATCATAAAGACCCGGCTAATAAAACAGAATGCACTAAAGAAGCCAATCATAACCCACCAAAACCAGGATAATGATGAAAGTGACCTCTGCTCATCCTCACTGCTTGTTAATTGCTAGTTATAATACGTTAGTATGCTAAAAGACACTGCCACCAGTGGCATGACAGTTTACAAATGCCCTGGGAATATCCAGAAATTATGCAACATTTTTCCTTTCAAAAACTTGACGAGAAATTTCATTTGTGAAAATATGCCCTCAGCTGACAGTATGCTATGTAGTCTAAAATGAGGAAGAATCCTCAGTTCTGGGAATTACCCACATCTTTTCCAGAAAACTCATGAATAATGTACCATTTGTTTAGCACATAATTTGGAAATAACCGTTAAAAATAGCCAACCAGCAGCCCTCAGTGCTGCTCTGTGTAGTAGCCATTGTTTTGGTTTTTTACTTTACGAACGTGCCTTCACTTTGTTCTGTGGACTAGGCCCAATTTCTTTCTTATGCCATATCCAAGAACCCTCTCTTGCAATCTGGATCTGGATCCCTTTGGGGTAATAGGATTACAGACGTGAGCGACCACGCCTGCCCCCTCAGTCTTTTTTTTTTTTTTTTTTTTTTGTCATAGACAGAGTTGAGGGAGGTGATAGCTGATTAAAGGTAATTTTGCTGTTTTTGAAAAGAAGCTTCCTTGGTCAGACAAGCAAATTCCAGAGTGATTCTCCCTCTGTTTGATTGCCTCTCTGGCCACAAGAGAATGTTAGAGGGACCTTGAGTGTTAGGCAGCCTTTAAAGCCTCTGGTGTTGCTTTCTCAGCCCCAACATTTTTCTTTTCTAAAACTTGACTAGAAATTTCATTTGTGAATGTATGCCCTTACCTGACAGACAAAACGGCTAACTGTGGTGCTCAAACTTAAAACAGAACCACTTCATGACTGGGCAAGAGAGAGGTCATCTACTCTTTGTTCTCAGAAGAATGCTGTGAAAGTGTCGCAAAACCTCCTTCTCTGCAATCAAATCAAACAAGTTCCTGTTGTTGGTGTCAAGACCAATTGTGATTAAATGAGTCTTCCATTTCTGGGAATAAGCCAGTTCAATTTAACAATGGTATCTAATCAGGAAATAAAATTGCAGAAAAAATCTCAAAAGTAGGACTCTATAGATAACACAGAAACACAGATTTTTAATAAAAAGAATTTCTATAGAAATAGAAGAAAAACAAAGGCTAATGTTGGAATAGTCTATAAATTGACTTTTTGGGGGAGCCTTTGAGGCATCTTACAGTGAGTAGGAAGTGGCAATCTAACAAACGTTTCTGGATTCTAGTTCAAACCAGGTATTCTAGTGAACTTTCTAAGTAGTTCATACATCAACAGGTTCTTTATATATAAGTTGCTATAGTGATTTCTTTCAAAGTTTATATCAAGTTTTCTAGCTCCAGTTTGTAGAATTTTAAGAAAGGTACATTTTTAATTTCTAGTAATTTTAAATCAGAAGAGTGGGAAAAGATTTGGAGATATGAGTCTAGAGAGTCATAGTCATATATTTTAGGGAATTAAAAGTTTAGGATTCAGTCCAGATAATAAAAAATCACAAAAATAAATGGACGGGACCTGAATCTAATAATGATCATACTATATGTTTTCTTCTGAAATTTTTTTTTCTCTTCATTTCCCCATTTCTATTAAAGATAAATCATGGTGAGAATAATTTATTTGCAAAATATATTTTAAAAATCTGTATTTCCTTTTCTCTTTTTTTTTCAATTTTTAATTGCAGTTTACTCAAAAGGTAAGCAAAAAACTCTTACTATTGTGTTAATATTATACAAAAATCTTGTTTAAAAGAGAAAATCAAATTTTAACTTTGCATTAGTGTATGTTAAGGTTTAATTTTAAAATCTGTATGATAAATTTATTAAATTTTAACCATGCAAAATGTTGAAGTATTCTTTGTCCTTTAACTTTCTATACCTATTTAGTTCTATTACATTATTTTTTCTTTCTTTGAAACAGTTTTTAAATAACCTCTAATCTAGACAAAATTAATTTTCCTTTCACGAAAGCCAAAACTTTATATGATTTTTAATAACTTTCTTTATAAAAAAATCTGAACATTTTAATATACTCTGTATACAGAATTATTTGTTTAGATCTATTAGTTTTAATTATATATATTGGTTATAATTTTAACTCCATTTTAATCATAATTTTCAGTGAAAACTTAGGAAGTAATCAGTTTTAATTGTTATGTACTAGATGCAGAGCCAAAGATAGAAGAAAGAGCTTGAAGACAATGCCTGAAAAATGAACACCTCACAACATGGACAGGAGGCAGAGCTGGGCCAGGGAGGCTTGGCAAATGTTGAGTTTGGGTCTGCCCTGTAACTCTTGGCCAAGGTACTGTCAACACAAGTATGTCTGGAGGCCTTGTCACAGCCACATGTCTAGAAATCAGAATCCACAGGCTCAAAATCAGACATACTCTCACAGATAAATCAGGGAAGTATTAAAAATATCATAGAAGGAACAGTTTTATGACAGAAAAACATAGAATAGAGATAGTATAAATTTGTCTGACCAGTATACCTAGGAAAAAATATCTAAAATTCTGAAGACATTTTAAATTTATGTTACCAACAATTTTAAAAGTAGCTTTACTTATGAAATATTACTGAAGTCATGTGAACTTGTAAAGCATTTGGGTTAGTTACTCAATTTATTAGTACTCATTTAAGTTAATTTGGTATGATGAACACAAAACACAAAGACATACACATATATACATAGAAATAAACACAAACATAAATAGTATATAACTTTGATTTTTAAAAATTTTTCCATGAGACAGGTAAAATTTACAAGTTTAAAAGGGTAGTTGGATTAAACTGTGTCTCTGTAAATGAAAAAATGTAAAGTCTATCTGTCTCTCATGGCCAAAACTTTACTAAGCTTCAGTTAAAAGAGAGAAACAAATTTACATCTCAAAGCACAGAGATAATATTTAAGCTATTTCAGGAATAAATTTGAGTGTGTTAGATAAATATTAAAAATTGATGTCAAGGTAATCCAGAAATAATAGAGATTAAACAAAGGATTTTATAAAGAGACCAATTTTTAGTTACATAAGTAGTTTTCAATTTAGTCTCCATTTTCAATTTCACCATTGAGTTCAGGGCAAAGCCCATCAATAAACAATGCCAACAAAACACTTGTAGTTTCCAGGGCCTCCTATTTATATACATGAAAAGCAGGTGCATCTGGAAAGCAGAGCACCTAGATCCACACAAATCAAGGATCAAATTTTTATACTAACTCCTGGATCCCCCAGAGCTGAGGCAAAACCTCAAGAGAAATGTCATGGGGCTGGGCTGTGCAATGCTTCCACAGTGCGCTTCTCTGTATGGACATTATCCCTAGGCTAGGAAGCAATCCAATTTCATGGACATTATCCCGAGGCTAGGAAGCAATCCAATTTCAATCAGCCTACTTTGTTATTAGCTCATCAACCATCGAAGTCTCATCCTTCAGTGGTGAGATTTCTCATAGGCCCCAAGTATCAAAACTGTGTTTTGTTATCTAAATGCACAAAAAATAGAGTAGCATCAGGGTGGTAATAATCATTCACTGCAACTGCTGTCAGTCACCCCAAAAACTGCAGTCCTCTCTCCAATGATTCACCATCCTTTATACACCAAAATGTCGTGTTCTCTCACAGTATGAAGTAATCCCTGGTAACCCTCCAAAGCCAAGAAATTAGAGAATGCAAAAAATGAGCAGAGCTTTAGGCTTTAGGATAACCTGCCCCTGAAACTTGGGGATTCATGAGGAAGACAGAAAAGTCCCCAAAAAGGTGATGTGTGACACCTTTTTTGTATTCCTCAAGGGGTTTCAGGGCTTCTGGAAGTCCGATTTCTTCATGAGTTATCAAAGATAGCAGAAAAAAAGAAATAGCAGAAGTAAATTGGAGAATAAGTATTAGAGAAGCCAATTTGAGAGAGTTAACAAAAACATAAAATATGGCAAGTAGACATCTAAGGACTTTAAAATTAGAATTATCAGAAAGTTAAAATAAGTTAAAAATTTATTTGCAATTAAAAGACTTAGAAAATCTGTATAATAAACAAAATGTCATAAAAGTAAGAAAACTTTAAAATTAAATACAATATTACTCCTATTACTTGAAAATAATTATATTTAAAACCTAATTTATGCATTTTAAGCTATTATAAGAAACACTTCTCTAAATATTCTCACACATATATATATATATTTGTAAAATACAGTCTTAAATATATATATATATGTATATATATATATACACACATACACACACATGAATGTTTTTATATTGCTTGGTTAAATACGTAAAAGTAGCATATCCTTGGTTCTGTGTTAGTTTTACACTTAATTTTATAAAAAATTGGCTAACTTTTCTTCAAAATGATTGTGCAATTTTGCATTCTCACTACTAATATATGAGTTTCAGTACTACACAGCTGCATCAACATTTGGCAATATTAGCCTTTTTAATATTGGTCATTCTCATGGGTATGTCTTGATACATTTTCATATGTTACTGTTTACTAACAGGTGACTAAATAAATTTTGGAATGTCAGCAATAACAAGACAAAAACTATTCATACTTATTGTGACATAGGTAAGTCTCAAAAACAACAAATTAATGAAAGAAGACAAACACAAAGAGTGAAAGTAGTTTGAGTCCATGTACATGAAATTCTAGAAAATGCAGAAGGGCAGATCAATGGTTTTCTGAATTGAAAAGTTGATGGCAAATTGAATGGAAAGAAGCCTGAAGAAAATTTTTGATAATATGAATATTCTCTTTTTTTGAGATGAAGTTTTGTTGTTCTTGCCCAGGCTGGAGTGCAATGGCACAACCTTGGCTCACTGCAACCTCCACCTCCCAGGTTCAGGCTATTCTCTTGCCTTAGCCTCCCAAGTAGCCGAAATTACAGGCATGAGCTACCATGCCCAGCTAATTTTGTATTTTTTTTTTTTTTTAGTAAAAATGAGGTTTCACCATGTTGGCCAGGCTGGTCTCAAACTCATGATCTCATGTGATCCACCTGCCTTGGCCTCCTAAAGTACTGGGATTACAAGCGTAAGCCACCATGCCTGGCCGATAATATAAATATTCTATGTCATGTTTGTTGTGGGGCTGACTTAGGGTCAAGAGTCAACAACTTATATAATCTAAATAGCTAGCATATTTTGTACATAAATAATGTTTCAATAAACATTATTTAACATGTTTTGAAAAATTAAATATGAGATGATAGGTAAATATTATAGTTAAAAGAAAATGAGTAAAGTAGAGGTAGATTTTTTAGAAAATATTCAAACAAATGTACAGGATTAAAAGATATTCAAGGGATGTAATAAAGATATAAGGAAGCTAAATTGAGGTTAACTAATACATGTATATTGAGATTTTTAAAATAAAATGAAAGAATAGAGAAGAAATACTATGTAAAGAGATAATTGATATTTTTAGAAAAACAAAATGAAAATTCTTAGAAATAGATAACACAGGTAAAAGTAGGATAAACATAATTCAGTTTGCACAAGACACTATTCAACACATAATTATTAATACAAAGAATTCAAAATATAATAAAACTTTCTTAAAGTTTATCATTTACAATATCTTAAATGAGAGATAATCAAAGACAATACTACCGATAGCATTCTTTTCAAAGTTTTAAAAGAAATATATAAACACTGTTATATCTGTGACTTCAATGATTGGATAAATAAGAATGACATCTTATTTACTTTATCCAAAATATGTAATATTAAAATTTTAGGTAAAAATAACGGGCAAAGTCACGGTGCAGTGGCTCATGCCTGTAATCCCAGCACTTCAAGAGGCCGAGGAGGGCAGATCACCCAAGGAGTTTGATACCAGCCTGGCCAACATGGAAAAACCCCATCTCTATTAAAAATGCAAAAATTAGCCAGGCACTCTGGCTGTAATCCCAGCTATTCGGAGGCTGAGGCAGAAGAATTGCTTAAACCTGGAAGATGGAGATTGCAGTTAGTCAAAATCGTGCCATTGCACTCCAGCCTGGGCGACAGAGGATGAATCGGTCTCAAAATATATATATATATACATATATATATATATATATATATATAAAGTTAAAAATAATAAAAATAGACAGGCAAATCAGTTATGGCAAGGATAATTGGTACCTTCTACAACCATATTAATATATATCAATCAAGTTAAAAGGAGGTCATTAGAGTGGACCACAGTATAATATGCATGGTATTCTTAGAATAAGAGAAAATTAGGGCAGAGACACAAATGGAAGATGGTGGGAAGATGCAGGGAAAGATGACTATCTGTAAGCCAAAGAGAGAGGCCAGGAAGAGATTTTTCTTTTATAGTCCTCAGAAGAAATGAAGCGGGTGACATCCTGATCTTAGTCTTCTATCCCTTAAAAATAAATTTGTGTTGTTTAAGCCACCCAGTATGTGATACCTTGATCATGAAGTCCTAGCAAATCCAGATGATAATCAGATTAAAAGAATGTACTACGTTTGTACTGTTAATGAGCGATCTATAAATGTGTGATTAATTTTCTCTTTCTTTTATTAAACATTTATTTTTAACTTTTGGGTGTGAGCACTAAAATGTTAAAAATACAGTGGATATGTTACAAACCAGTGTAGGAAAAAATATGCATCTAGTTAAGTCAAAATGAAGTAAGAAAAGATAAATAATAACAGTAAATGAATCATGATGAAAAGTTTAAAATGCTGTAAATAATCACAAATTTAACATTAATAAATTTGTGTTTTCTATATTCATGTGAAATTACATGAAAATTTTCAAAATAAATAAATCAAACTAAAATATATAGAGCAAATGAGTATTGACAACTCCATAATGATTATGACTTATTAGACCACATTCCAGATTTACTAGATCAGGCAAGCAAAAATCAATTTAAATACATCATTTTAAACACATAATTTAAAAGTTCAGTCTGATAATTAAAGAATGCATGTTTGACTGTTATTCAGGCATAGAGTAAATTTCAATTACTTTAAAACAACAGAGAAGGTATCTCTGACTATAATTAAATTTAATTATGAAACTCTAAAAAAGACCAGGTTTTAAAATAGTGTGTAATTTAGATATTTTTCTTTTTCTCTCTAGCAGTCACAGAAAGCAAGAAAGAAAAATAAATCATCACAAATTCCTAATTTAATCTTGACATGGAAGTACTTTAAAGCACTAAGTTCAAGAGTCAACAAAGGTTTCAGCAAGGTGGCTCATACCTCTAATCCTAGCCCTTTGGGAGGCTGAGGTGAGCAGATCACTTGAAACCAGGAATTCGAGACCAGCCTGTGCAATATGGCAAAATCCCATAAAAATACAAAAATTAGCCTGGCATGATGACACCTGCTTTGTGGCACGTGCCTATAGTCCCAGCTACTATGGAGTTTGAGACAGGAGAATTGTTTGAACCTGGGAGGCAGAGGTTGCAGATCGCACCACACTTCTCCGACCTGGGTGATAGAGCAAGACTCTGTCTTTAAAAAAAAAAAAAAAAAAGCAAACAAAGGACAGGTACATTGAAAAACATGAAAAGCAAATGACATGGGTGCAGGTTTCAGGAAAAGCTGAAGAAATAAACGTTCAAAGAATACAGTACATATTATATTGAGGTACAATTTCCAAAATATTTATTTGTACTAGTAAGAATGGGGTATAAAAATCTTTCTGCACCATATTCTTTAGAACCAGTTGGCCCCAAATAACAGAAAAGGATAGGCTTTTGCTATTTAAAGTGTGAGCTGATGATCATTATGTCTTCTTTAGAGAAGTGTCTGTTTAGATCCTTTTTCTATTTTTTTAATCTGGGTATTTGTTTCCTTGCTATTTAGTTGAGTTCCTTATATGTTTGGATATTAACCTTTTATCAGATATCTGCTTTGCAAATAATTTCTCCCAATCTGTGGGGTTTTCTTACACTCTGTTGTTTCCTTTGCTGTGCAGAAGATTTTTAGTCAAATACAATCCCATGTGTCTATTTTTCCTCCTGTTATATGAAATAAAGCTCAGCATCTCTAATTAGCAGGGAAATGCAAATTAAAACCACCATCAGGCATCACCTCAGACTTGTCAGAATGGCTATTAAAAGGAAATGATAATGTGTAGGTGAGGACGTGGAGAAAAGGGAACATGTTCACACTGTTAGTGGAAATGTAAATTGCCTTGTCTACTTTGAAAAATAATATGGATATTCATCAAAAAGCTAAAAATAAAATTACAATATTATCCAGCAATCCCACTACTGGACATAGATTCAAAGGAATTAAAATTGACATATTGAAGGGATATCTGAACATCCATGTTTATTTCAGCATTATTCATGATAGCCAAGAAATGGAAATAACCTAAGTGCCCATGGACAGATGAGTGAATAAAGAAAATTTGGTGTACATTCATAATGAAATAGTATAGGGCCGTAAAAAAGAAAGAAATTCTGTCATTGGAAACAACATGGATTTACCTGGAGGACATTGCGCTAAGTGAAATAAGCCAGGGACAGAAACACAAATACTGTACAATGTCAATTATATGTGGAATCTACAAAAGTCAGTCTCATAAAATCAGAGTGGAAAGGTGGTTACCAGAGGCTAGGGGAGGAGGCATGCTGGAAAAGGGAGCTGTTGATCTAAGGACACAGTTTCAAAAGTGATGAAAGAATAGACTTTTAACCCTCTTACCACAAAAAAAGTTAGTGAGGTGTTGGATATGTAAATTAGCTTGACTTAATTTTCTACAACATTTATGTAGATTAAAATATCAGCTTATATCCCATAAATATAATTATTATGCGTAAATATAAAAATAAGTAAATAAATAAAACAAAGAGTGTTCCTAGTAGTAAAGTCTCAGCATCACTAAGGAGATTGTTAGAAATTGAGAGTCACAAGCTCTGAGTTATACTTACTCATCCCAAATCTACATTGCTGCAGATCATTGAGTGATGTGTATTCCCATTAAATTAGAGAAGCACTGGGATAGACCAAATAAGAGTATTCAGAGGCAATCCGCATTTCTGGGAAGCAGACAGTTTTCATGCATTGCCTTTGGCATGGGGGTGGAAGAACAAAAGAGAGGGAAGGAAAGAGGAAGGGAGGAAGAGAGAGAAAAAGAATGCTTAAGTACATTGCTTAACTCCTATATCAGTTATTTGGGGAAAAATAAAGTGTAAACACACTCAAAAACAAAACTGTAAGACAAAAGGAAAATACTAGCCTTTCTAAAATCCAATTTTTACATTAATCTGACTGAAGTAGGCTGTGAATACACAATCTGAGTAAACCTTTCCTACTTCTAGAATAAATAATTTAAAAAGAGAAAGAAAACAAAGGATCTATATAAAGATACTATTTTAAAGTGCAAAATCAACATGCAAAATAAACAATAGTTGAAGAGCACTCAGAATAAATAGATAAAAACTATGACAATAATACAACATGGACAAAACAAGCATTGGAATATTTACCACTGTGAAAAAAAGCACCAAGATCAATACCAAGAGCACAAGGAAGATAAAGCATGTGAAAACAAATAGAAGGTGATGAAATGTAAGGCAGTTGAAATGAGAAAACAAATATAATTAAAGAAGAAAATACAGAAATAAGGTCAAGAAAAAAATGAACAAAGATAACAATATGGGACACTGAAGACAATTGTGAAAAGAGTAATGAAATAAATATAAAAGTTGGTAATGGAAGAAAGACAACGATAATCTGCATTTGAAATGAATGAAGAAGAAAATCAAATAATAGAGGAATTTTCCTGATACTATAACAGATTTAGAAGTAAACAATGAATATTTACATTGTATTATAGCAAAACAATGACCGTCCTGACTTCACTCAGGACAGTCAACAACAAAATAATCCTCTTACACGTTAAATAATATTAATGATTCTAATAAGCATCCAGACCACAATATCCATCTGTTTTTAAACATGTATAGGGAAAAGCAGGATTATTAACTGCAAATCCCTGGTGGGTTCTTTCAAGTTTACCTGTCAATTGGCTACCTGTGTCTAGGAATTATAGCCCCCATAAGGATCTATGTACAATTCCTGTAGAGGGAGTGGCTACCCCTCTCCAGGAAGAAGAGTTACACACCATATTAACTTTCTGAGAGCAGGGCATGTGGAGTTCCTGTAAAGCTCAAATCGCTTGATGCTGAAGTAATTGAACTACCACTAACTCTCAAAGTTATGCCCACAATCACTCCACACAAAAAAGAGAGATGGTGGAGAGGAGAAAATGCATTAAAGGGAACAAAAAACTCTGCACAACATTGAGAATATATTAACCAAAACAATATTTGAAGGTATATTCATCAATTATAATATCAAATACAAACTGAAAATCAAGTGGCATTATAATACCCTTTTCATAGTTTAAAATATGCAAAGCATTATAATGTATTGTTTATTGAAAATAACATGCATTACAAAATAGATACATAAGGTGTATTCGTTTTCTAGGACTGCCATAACAAAGTACAACAGACTGGCCGGCTTAAACAACAGAAATGTACTTATGTTGTTTTTCACAATTCTGTGGGATCAAAGTTCAAGATCAGGGTGTTAGCAAGTCTCTTCCTTCTGAGGAACGGTGAGGAAAGAATATGTTCCAGGTCTCTTTCTTTTTGGCTTTTAGAGAGCTGTCTTCTCTCTATGTTTGTTGACATAGTCTCCTCTCTATGAAAACCTCTGTGGCCATGTTTTCTCTTTTTATAAAAGCCATCATTCGTATTGGATGATACCCACCCTAATGACTTTATATTAACTTGATTACCTCTGTGAAGACCTTATCTCCAAATAATGATAAAGTCACATTGAGAAGTTCTGAGGGTTACAACTTTAATATATAAATTCTGAAAAAATACAATTCAGCCTCTTAACGTGGTAATAATAAATGCCAAATTCAGGTTAGATATTACTTTTAGATTTGGAGAATTTGAGCAAGGGGTTAACAAGGTGTGTCCAGCTATGTTTTATGTCTTAAGCTGAGTGTTGATTTTTGTTAACTCTTCATAATTCTATGTATACCCCAGATCTTTCAGAATAAAATAAAATTAATGCAAAAGTTTAGATAAAATGTTAAGATATGAGTGGAGTTCTCTGTTTCAAATCCATAAAAACTTTTTTAAAATTAATAAAAGCTGGGAAACTCTACATTCCAGAAGAAAGTTCATCCCTAAAACAGAGTGAAAATTTTTAGGACCATTAAGTCTGAATGACAAAGCCATGCAGAAACTGTGTCAATTTTTTTAGGATGCTGGATTTAGGGGAGCTAGATCTTCATTTCCTGCTTACAAGGTGGTGTCACCCAAATATCCTGCCCATGAACTAAATGATACTGGCACCTCAACATTGTCTGTGCTTTCTTCTGGCATATTTCAAAAGAGAATTCTTTCAGTCTTTGGATATTTTATCTATCGTTCAAGTTACATTTTAGTAGAATTTCCTTACTCTGAAATAGTAACCACATTATATTTCACTTCCCAACTTCCTCTGAAATAAAAGATTGATTTTACTTTTTTTTTTTACCTGATAGTCCTATTTAATTTTTACTATGTTATAGAAACTGTTCTTATTAGGTAATATTATGATGGATAGTTTATGTATCTGCCTCCCAAAATATGCTGTACTCTCCTTGCGTGCAACAAGGTAATTTTCATCTTCATCTTCTTATCAAAAAGGTTAGTACCTGTCATTTATACAGAAATTAATACAGGATTGTATTGCGAATAACTGAAAGTGTCATCCCATTTGACATGAATAATAGGTCATTTTGCCTCTATAGAATTTTTTGATACATTTGTAATGACACTGATATGCCAAGTCTCTAGATGTAACATTTTAATTGATTTTACTTTTACTTCTTGAAATATTTGGAAAGTTGGCTGTCAAATGTACAGCCACAGGGAGTAGCTATATTAAGCTAATTTTAAATCAGTATCTTAGAACTCAGAATTTATCCAAGCAAGAATGTTATACTTAATGTTAAGATTTCTGACTATTTGCAAAAGCTGTTCTTCATGTGTGACTGACACTATGCTCAGCAGCAGCTACCAATGTGTGGAAATTTAGAACAATATACAATAATATATATATATAAAGAAGTAAATTTTAAGATCCTGCTTTGTAAGGCCAAGGATCTACTTCTTTCTGTGCAGGATTGAATGAGAGTCTGAATTACCACTTGGTAGACTCTGGTCACATGAGTGCCTCTAAAGTGTGGACACATTTAACAACATGGGTGACCTAAGCTATGGGTATTAGCAGTGACAATACTAACAGGCCAGCAAGAGGAGCAATGTCAGCAACTAAAACTTTGATGTTTACGGTAATGGTAAATTGTTCTAAGATGAGAAGCTAACAGTGAGATTTCACGTAAAAATTGGGCTGGGAATGAGGATGCCAAAAGTTGGAGAGAAAATGTATTGGCTGTGACTTTTGTCACAGTCTCTTGATTTTGTTTCAGTTTAAACATGTCTCTGGGACCCCTCCAGCTTAGACCAATTCCACCATAATTCAATTTCATTGATGTACCATTCTAAATAACATAATTTCACAAAAAATACCTTAGAATTATAGTGACTACTTTGGAAAACTTTTTAAGTGAATACTTTTTTTTTAAACATATCCTGCCAGTCAGACCAACAGGTAAGAGATTCCCTCAGTTTTTGGTTGCCTGAAAGGCTCTATTTATCATTTACTCTTAAAGAATAATTTTTTTGGACACAGGATACACAGGGTTCTAGACGGGTGTGTGTGTGTGTGTGTGTGTGTGTGTGCATGCACGTGTGTGTGTGTGCGTTTTCCTTTTAACATGTAAAATACTCCATTCTCGTCTAGTTAGCATGGTTTGGGAAGAGAAATCTGATGTAATTCTTATTTTTGTTTCTCTATAGGTAAGTCTCCACTTCTCTCTGGCTACTTCCAAAATTTTTTGTCTATCTGGGTTTCTCCCATTTGAGTATTATATGCCTAGGTGTAAACTTTTGATATTTGTACGGTTTGGCTTTCTCTGAGCTTCCTGGATTTGTAGTTTGGGGTTTCTTATGAATTCTGGACAATTTTCAGCTATTATTGTTTAAATATTTCTGCTTTTTCTCTCTTTCTCTTGCTTCTTCCTTGGTATTCCAATGACACACAGGCTTTTTATAATTGTCCAACTAGTTTTGGATCTTTGTTTCTATTATTTTCTGTTTCTCTCTCTTTTTTTTTTTTTTTTTGAGACAGAGTCTTGCTCTTTCACCTAGGGTGGAGTACAGTGGTGCGATCTCAGCTCACTGCAACCTTCACCTCCTGGGTTCCAGCGATTCTCCTGCCTCAGCCTCCCGAGTACCTGGGATTAGAGGCACACACCACCACTCCTCACTCCTGGTTAATTTTTTTTACTTTTAGTAGAGATGGGATTTCACCATGTTGGTCAAACTGGTCTCAAACTTCCGGTCTCAAGTGATCTGCCCACCTCAGCCTCCCAAAGTGCTGGGATCTCTATCGATATACTTTCAAAATCACTGAATTTTTCCTTAGCTGTGCCTAGTACACTGACCGAGTGGATAAAAGGACTTCATTTCTGTTACACTGTTTTTTTTTTTTTTTTTTTTTTTCAGAATTATGATACTTCCTTTTGCTTACTTCCAGGGTTTCTATCTCATTATCTTCTTGCTTATAATACAAAACCCATCTGATTTTGTATCCTGTTCAGGTTTCTCAGTGGAATCCTTAATGTATTAGTAGTAGTTATTTTAAATTGACATTCTTATAATTCTAAAATCTGTATCACATATAAGTCTGGTTTTTATGTTTGCCTTGTCTCTTCAGATTATGCGTTTGCCTTTTAGCACGTCTTGTAATTATTTTTTTCTTAACCGAGTTTCACACTGTCACCCAGGCTGGAGTGCAGCGGCACCATCTTGGCTCACTGCAACCCCCACCTCCCAGGTTCAAGCGATTTTCCTGCCTCAGCCTCCCATGTGGGATTACAGGCACCCGCCACCACACCCAGCTAATTTTTTGTATTTTCAGTAGTGACGGAGTTTCACTATGTTGACCAGACTGGTCTCAAACTCCTGATCTCGTGATCCGCCCGACTTGGCCTCCCAGAATGCTGGGATTACAGGCATGAGCCACTGCCTCCGGCCTCTTGCAATTTTTTGAAAACCAGACAATGTGTATCATGTAGTAGGAAGAGAGACAAATAGATCTTTATAGGGCTGAAAGTTAGGCTGCATTTAATCTTTGCTGTAGCCCTATGTAGCTGTAGCTATCAATAGTTTTTATTTCCTTTGGCTTGTTTTTGTTTCCTCTATTGTCTTTGGGCTTCCCTAGAAACTCATTATATAAAGTTTGTGTCTTGTAGCTCTCTCAATTATAATCCACTCTTATACAGGAGCCCTGTTGATATGCTATTAGGTATTAGGGAGAATAAGTATTTATCTTATGATTAAATCTCTCT
This sequence comes from Alouatta palliata, assembly GCA_004027835.1. NCBI lineage: Eukaryota > Metazoa > Chordata > Mammalia > Primates > Atelidae > Alouatta > Alouatta palliata. The sequence continues at coordinate 113,833 of PVKV010004721.1, forward strand.
CTCTTTCCCTCTCTCTTTCTCTGTAAGTGTGCCAGAATCCCTGAGCTGTGATCTTTGATTATCTGAGACAGGAATGCTGTATGGGGATCCAGTTGTCTAATGATTCTCCTTTTAGGTGTGAGAAGGCTCTCGTAAGGTAATTTTTCTTAATATAAGGCACTTGTTAGGAATAACAAGCATTCTTGGAGTATTTATGGTTTCCAAGGTGGAAATAACTCCTACTACCCAAGGGTAGAGAATATTTTCCTCCATTCTTCACCGTGGGTACCTGGTGAAACTCTTGGAGGTAAAACTCACAAAAGTATTTTCTTCTAACCTCCTCTAACACAGAGCTTTCAGCAGTTTGTCCGCATACAACAATTTGTGGATTAAGTTTTCCTACGTTTTCTTGTTTCTGCAGTTTCTGTCCCCAGTGAGCTGTGATTTTCTGCATCTGTCTGACACTAGTTTTCAAGAGAGTGATTTGCCTCATACCTCAATTATCTAATGGATCTAAGAAAAATCTGCTCAGATATCAGAACATATTGCAATTACCAGATATTACATAATTTGTGAATGTATAAGATTTAATCTATATTCGCTGTCATTTGGACTATGCTTTTAAATACAATACATTATGGAAACAGTGTTTTTACTCATCAAAAATAGTCTACAATTAAAAAAATAACTTTTAAGAATTATCTAACAATAAAATTACATAAGTAAAAAATAACATGGAGGCTCTGGAAATGTGTTAGCTGACTATTTTGCCAAAAAAGGAATCCTTCCCCAAGATCGTGACATTTATAATAGTCCAAAGAGTCAATTCATTGGATTTGTGAAATGATACTGTTATGGAATGTCACTGATCAGCTCTGGAATTTGCAAAAGGATACTGGAAATAAATTTGCTTGAATATAATTTCTAGTACACTCATGAGAGTTGCTTGAGGTGACAGAGGCTTCAAGTAGAAACTTTCAAAATATATGCCATTATGCCTCATCAATTTAGGTGAAGAGATTTTACTAATCTTACTGTCTGTCTTTTTCTAGTACATTCCTCATTTATCACAAGCATCATTCTGGAAAAATTGTCAAGATGGAACATGGACAATAATCCAAAACTCATTATCCAATATTTCCAAATAGAATATCTTCAAATAGCTTGGGGAGGAAGGCAGCAAATCACACTGCCATGTGTGTACCTATGTAACAATCTTGCATGTTCTTCACATGTACCCCCAAACCTAAAATGCAATAAAAAGTATATATAAAAAAAATAAAAATAAAATAAAAAAAAAAGAAACCACCCACCTCCTACAGGTTTTCTCAATATGTGTTTGCATTTTTTTAAATGTTTTTGATGAATTAAAGCTTTTCCTTCCCCAAAAAACTGATTGATGGTAACATAATTTTCCATTTGATTTTGTGTTCCAGTCTGGGGAATTCCAACCTATCTCTCCAGTGATACTTTCACTTTACCTGGATTCTTAACAGAGAAATTTGAAAAGTCATACCACTTACTAAGAAATTGTATTGCTTCTGTCATCCTCAATACTCAGTAAAAGTAAAGAGAAACAATGATATTTTAAAACTACATTAGCAAATACATTTGGCATTCCTGAACTTCCTTGATGAACAGTGGTACCTCTGGCCCACCTGTCCATGGTGCCCATACCCTGCAGGTCTCATGCCTTTCACTAGCGAATTTGTCACCATGAGATTAAGTATGTCACTCCTGATTATGAACTCTAGCTTATCTCATCAATACATCACAAATTATTCATCTGATTTATGGAATATATCCAGTTGTTTTAACAATAGGTAAAAACTTCCTTTCTTTACATTCTTGCAACAGGCTCTAAATGATCTAATACTAAAGACTGTCTTATGAAAATACACCAGAAAGAGAAATGCCTTAGAATCATGTTGAAAAGACCCAGTTAAGTACTTTTTAACATTAAAAGAGCAGTTAATCTCCAGAGTATTGATCCATGGCTAAATGTGTTCTATCTTAAAAGATATAAGACATGGACTGCCACTATATCAGAAAACGTAAAACATAAAGAGTAGTAATAATCCTCCAGAAATAGATGGCTTTGGTTGGTGTATCAGTCACAGGGTAGTCAACAGAAAGCAAACCAGGCAGTAATTCAAACAGGAAAAGATCAATGTGAAAAAAATATTAACTATAGCAAGGGATTGGAGTAATGTGGTATTGGCTTGTGATTTAAAAAACAAAAAGAAAAACAAAAATTCCAAAGAATATAGTTGAAAGCCAAGATTCAGAAGCTGTTGGAGAAGGCAAGGTAGAATGGCAAATAAGTTGTTGGGTGCTTACTGACCGAACTTCTGAAAGTCTGCCCTCTAGAGCTTACTGTACATTCTTAGAGTTCCAGAGAAAGGCAGAGGCAATCTGCTATAGAACTACTGTGGCAAGCGTGGTCCAGGGGAGAAGTAGGTTCCAGGGGAAGCTGCCTGCCATATACTGCATGTACTGGATTGTGTAGAAGCTACCCACACTGCAGGATCTGGGTGGTAAAGAAGCTATGTGTACTTCAGGAGCCAGCCATGTGAACACACTGGAAAAAGAGAGAAATATCCTTCCTCCTGTAGGGTCTCTCTAGTAACTTCCACTGACAAAGCTTACCATAATAAAAACATACTTAAAGGACCCAGATCACATTTCGCATAGCAGGGAATGAAAGATGAATTTGGAGAATGAGAGGCAATAAATAGATAACTGGCACAGAAAGAGACAAGGCTTCCCCTAGACTTTTGAATCAAAATAATTGCATGACATGAGCATCTAATTGAGGCACAAATTTTATATTTTAATTGGCCTGCTGTTATCCAGCTACTATATTTTCTCCTTTCTTGAGTAATGTTCCAGATCATTAGCATTTAAAAAAACAAAACACTCAACAACCTTGGTATTAACAAGGTCTCTATCCTTATAATTTTATTCTGTGTATGTAGTCTTTCTTTGGTAATAGAATTCAACCATTAGCTTCAGTTTTCTTTTTAACGACAAATAAAAACTCTAAACATTAAGCCAAACAATAGTGATTTGGACACCTTTTTTTTTCTGAGTGCCAAACCACTCCCTTTGGAACTAATGAATTATTTTAAAAACGGTCTTACAAGTAATTGTACTCTACTGATTTTTTTTAAAGGTATAATATAGCAAAAGACAACAAAAAGTGTCCCAAATGCTAAAACCTTTTGCAGGTCATGTCTATGAAGGGAATAACAATGAAACAACACCCAGGGAACATTTGTAATAGATGCCTTCTGTAAGCAAACTTTCATACAGGTAAGGTTCAAGAAGCAAACTGATAATGACAGCATGTAATTCATAACAATCACTGAAGTCTTAACCATGCATGCAAGTTTTCTTGATTCATTTTTTCCTAATTATTTAAGTTTTATCTATTTCCTCTTTATATTCTGCCTATCTAATTAGGCCACTATCTCAGAATGTTACCAAAATTATACAGTACAATATACCTAGCATAGCAGGGATATTATTCCTGGAAACAAATTATTGGATCACCTCCTAATATATGGTAGTAAATGTATTGCACAAAAGCCTATTGGCTACTAAAAGCAAATTAGGTATATATCTACTATCTTTGTAAACTGTCACAAGTCTCAAGAATAGTCCATACTGTCTTCCACAGTTCATTTTGGTTCCATTTTTTTTTTTTACCAAAATAAAAAAAAAGAAAAAGAAAAAAAAAATAGAGATTGCTCAAAAACTTGAATCAAGAGGCAAAACTGAGTTCTGAGATCTCAAACTTTAACTCAAGATGAATTATTTGTTATGTTTTCAAACCTCTTCACATTACGCTATAAAAAAGGCATAAGAAATGGGAAAAATTTTGCATGCAATAATTCAGAAATTGATCAGGGCTAGAAAATGTTATTGGGGTGTTATAACATCACTCCAAAAATTAATTAATTAATTAATTAAAAGGAAGAGCAGACATAGACATGATATTGTGCTTCAAAAGGTACACGTTTTACTTTAGGAGAATTATGTACTTAAACATCTAGTGAACTCTATAAGGTCTTTCATATTATTATCAAAGTCCAGGAAACAAAAGAAAATCTCATGAAATTATTAAATTTTCCTAATACTATCATACCGAGAACTCAATACTAATGCCATTATTATATATTATATATATAATACTAATCTCATATATGAGAGTATTAGTATTAGTATTGGGTTCTTAATCCCTGAGAACCAACGATTGTTTCTCTTGGTTCGGTTTGTGCATTATTGGCTCTGGTTTAGAAGTGGACTACAACCTTTGAGCATAAATCATCTTTTCATATTTATCTTGGTTGCAGTGTTCAAATGTGTGATCTCTAGAATCCCAAACTCTGTCATTCAGATACTCCCATCAAATGATTCATAAATAATCATTCATCTAAAAGATCAGATAAACCCAACATATGTAATGATTCAAATAACCACCACTCTACCATCGTGAATATGCAGAGCGCAGTAGATCTGAAATTATCATTTCACTGAACCAATTTCAGTTGGTAGTGTCTATGTTCCAACTCATACTAAATAACAAATACAAAAAGGGTGTGAGAATTAAAACCAGCCTTGTCACCACAACTTAGATATGACACAGACCATGTATGTCAACATTACTTCATTTGTTCCAGGTAAATTTTGCTGCAGTTAGAACTATAAAACAATAAAGGTCGGGTGTGGTAGCTCACGCCTGGAATCCCAGCACTTTGGGAGGCCGAGGCAGGTGGATCACGAGGTCAAAATATCGAGACCATCCTGGTCAACATGGTGAAACCCCATCTTTACTAAAAATACAAAAAAATAGCCAGGCATGGTGACACGTGCCTGTCGTCCCAGCTACTCGGGAGGCTGAGGCGGAAGAATCACTTGAACCCAGGAGACGGAGGTTGCATTGAGCCAAGATTGCGCCACTGCACTCCAGCCTGGCGACAGAGCAAGACTCCATCTCAAAAAAGAAAAAACAAAAAACAATAAATTATTTTAATGTGTGCTTGAGGAAACCCCTAGAAGTCAATGTAATGCAGTCAATATTTTGGTCATGGGAGCATGCATTTCATGTGTAAAATAAAGATTTATTTCTCAATGCACATCAAGATCCTCAGTCCTCTAATCCTAAAATGTTATGTCACAAATTTCAACTACATTTTTAATTCTGGAAAGGACCCTTGCAAATTACATGAGTTCAGACCCCAAAGCCTATAAATATACTACTTGTAACTTACCATTTATGAAACATTGACAGGTGGAATTCTTTCTTAAAACTTTCCTTTGTTAACAGATGTTGTAGTGTTTTGGGTAATTCAATAATCCTAACCTTTATAATTACAAGTTCTCATATATAAATTAAATTATTTAAGCTAAAATAGTATTTTCCTAAATGTGTGTTCAAAAGTGTTATGAGTTAAAATGCTGATAAATATATTTTAAAATGTTTTACTGTAAATGTTTACTGATAATTTTAAACATCCTTGATATGTTATTATGCATTCTGTAATATTAGGAATAAGACAATAATGAGTAGAAGTTTCATAATTTATTTTATTTTTAAATATAAAATTTTTCAAGATGTAGGAGAATAAAATCTACTGGACACAGGTTAAAAAATATCTAGAATCCTAAGGGTATTTCTGGTTTCCACGTTAGAAATAGGGAGAAAGCAACCAAATGCTAAAACCTTTTGCATGTCATATCTATGAAGTCTTTACTTAGGTGATATATTTACCTGCTAATATTTTATACAACATATTTGTCAATGCATTTATTGAATTATTATTTATTTATTTTTTAGTTACTTGCTTTTCTTCATAAGGTAGCTGGCTACTTATTTTGAAGAGCATTGGTCATGATACTAGTGAGAGGTGAGAGAAGAGAAGAAAATAGTGCTGAAAATGTCATCTATGCATACCCATCAACTTCTCACTACATAATTCCTTTCTTAGTGTCAGAATGCAGATACATATGGTATCGTATATAAGTGGTATTTTTTCATGTACACAAAATTTATCTTTTATGTCTTTCTTGTACAATATATACATTCAAGTTTCCATATCAATATACAAATATTACAACAATATTCTATTGTTTTAGTAAAAGATTTAGGATTTTCCCTTATAAATTGGATATGATCCATTAGTTGCCAGCTCATTGTGAATTTACTTTCTTAATGTCAGTAAGAGTGCAGCTGAATTGTTCATATGCTTTTTATTTTGTTTCACTTGTGAGACAATTGCCTGGATTTGGAATAGCATAGAGTTTATCTTCAACTATTATATCATTATTTAATGGTGGTTTGCTTTTCTTCATTAAGTAGCTGTCTCCTATTAATAAAGAGTATTGGATAGAGTTCATCTTTGGAATAAACAAACCACTAGTATGATTGAATGCTTGAATCCCTAGTAATTTTAACACTATAATTATCATAGCTAAGGTAGACGAACTTCTTTCTTGATCAATAAAAATGTCTTATGTATAGCTCTCAAATCACCTCTTTTAAGCTGCATCTCAAGTACAGATATAGCCAGAGTCCAAGCCCAAACATCTACATTGATCTATTCTGTTAGACCTGAAAACCAAGCTCCAAATGCAAACATAATTGTAGAATGCAAAATGCTTCAGAAGACCAAATAACAATAGTAATTTATCTCCTAGGAAGAAATTTCCATTTTAAAAATAATCTTCAGATATTAACATTTCATTTGAGGATTCCAAAATAGAAGCTTTTTTGATCTTTAATACAGTGATTTTATATTCAGTAGGACGCCATCAAATGTGACCTACTAATCATAACCCTTTATATTGCTCTCTTATCAGGCTTGTTTCAATTTGTGTTGTTTCTTTTTCTATTTATAATTATTGCTAATACATTAATGAGATCAACTTATTATAAAGCACATTAGACAACATTAAAACTTTCATCAAGGTGTCCAGTCTTTGATAATGGTATTTTTAATAAAATTATTTTTGTAAAACATTCTTATGCTATAGGCAACTTTACTTGTTAGTGCCATATAATTCATATAATGTAGTGTGTATTTGTTTCTCTTTATAGCAAATATGTTTTCAGCATAACAGATGTCCTTTAAATGAGTGGTTTTTCTATCTTGTTTTAACAAACAACTAATGTATTGTATTCTTTATTGTCTATGCTGTTCAATAGGGCTTTCTGTGATGATTGAAATATACTAAAACTCCACTGACTGACATGGTAGCCATTAGTCATATAAAGCTATTGAGTATTTGAAATGCAGCTAGCATAACTGAGGAACTGACTTTTAAATTTTATTTAAGTTTACTTAAATTAAAATTAGTATGTGTGCCTATTAGGTGCCATGTTGGACAGTAGAGCTTTAAACTGTTTTTGAAATATATTGTCACCAATGCCACTTGTTTTTGTCTTGATGGCTTCCATAAATATATAAAATATTAATCATTCAACCATGTGGCATATTGTTTAATACTATTATATAACATGTACCTTACAATTTGTTTGCTAAATGGGCATAGTTTTAAAGGGATTAATAGGTTATTTTCAATCTAGCACACTAACTTTACACAGGTCCTCTTTCTCCAACTCACTTTCACATTGTTTATCTTGCTGTGAAATATAAGTAATATGAAAAGTCATCTTAAATGTATATTATTAAGTATATATCATTTTATTATCATCATTGAAGTTCATCTGTGTTATTTTAAGGCAAAAATATATGTTTTGTCAAAATTAATAATTCTAGATGTAACCATAAATTGCTTTTTAAGAGTTGTATGTTATGTATGTTGTATGATAATAGACATTTGGATGAGGGGATGACACTCAGAACTCAGTAACTTGCTGAAAGAGTCATGTTTTTCTTCAACAAATATTCAAGGTAGATATTTTGGAGTTTTATTTGACATATCCAGACATTCAGAATCCATATCTTTCTCGCTGGATAATATTTGGATAAGAATGATAAGCATGACTTTTAATTTGGTATACAACAGCTTCTGAAAATTGATGTCTGAATGAAAATTGAGTCTTAAATGTCAATATTTTGTACCTACTGGCAAGCTGGCAGACTTTATGAAACTCTCTAAGAGTGTCTCTAAAATAAGAACTTTTCACGAATTTCATTTGTATTATTTAAACTTTTATTGTGACACTCATCAGAATTATCACTTTACTGATTTCAATAATATTAAAAGATAGTAATTCATTCCTTCGAGTTTCTAGAGTCAGGAAAATATGTAAAAACACTATTTTTGTTGTCTTATTATATCCATCTTGTCAATGTAAATCTTATAAAAGTTGAGTTTGTATCAGAATTTAGAAATACCAGCTCTGTAAGTTTCCTTAGAGGTGAATAAATAAAAAGAGATTTTTCATCAATGAATTAAGGTGAAAAAGCTTTCTAAACAGTAGATGATAGATGTTTCCTTTTCAATCCATAAAATCATGTTCTGATTTTTGCATTCCCAAGACTAAACCAGGAAGAAGTTGAATCCCTGAATAGATCAATAACAAGGTCTAAATTTGAGGCAACAATTAATAGCCTACCAACCAAAAAAAGTCCAGGTCCAGATGGATTCAAAGCCAAATTTTACCAGACGTACAAAGAGGAGCTGGTACCAATCCTTCTGAAACTATTCAAAACAATAAAAAAAGAGGGAATCTTCCCTCACTCGTTTAATGAGACCAACATCATCTTGCTACCAAAACCTGGCAGAGACACAACAAAAAATGAAAATTTCAGGGCAATATCCATGATAAACGATGATGCAAAAATCTTCAACAAAATACTGGCAAACTGAATGCAATAGCACATCAAAAAGCTTATCCATCACAATGAAGTAGGCTTCATCCCGTGGATGCAAGTCTGGTTCAACATATGCAAATCTATAAATGTAATCCATCACATAAACAGAACCAAAGACAAAAACCACATGATTATCTCAATAGATGCAGAGAAGCCTTTGACGAAATTCAATAGCTCTTTATACTAAAAACTTTCAATAAACTAGGTATCGGTGGAACGTATCTCAAAGTAATAAAGGCTATTTACGACAAACCCACAGCCAATATCATACTGAATGGGCAAAAACTGGAAGCATCCCCTTGGAAAACCAGCACTAGACAAGGATGCCCTATCTCACCACTCCTCTTCAACATAGTATTGGAAGTTCTAGCCAGAGCAATCAGGCAAGAAAAAGAAATAAAGAGTATTCAGTTAGGAAAACAGGAAGTCAAATTGTCTCTATTTGCAGACAATATAACTGTATATGAAGAAGACCCCATTGTCCCAGCCCAAAATCTCCTTAAGCTGATAAGCAACTTCAGCAAAGTCTTGGGATACAAAATCAATGTGCAGAAATCACAAGCATTCCTATATACCAATAACAGACAAACAGAGAGTCAAATCATGAGCAAACTTCCATTCACAATTGCTACAAAGAGAATAAAATATCTAGAAATATAGCTAACAAAAGATGTGAAGGACCTCTTCAAGGAGAATTACAAATCACTATTCAAGAAAATAAGAGAGGGCACAAACAAATGGAAAATCATTCCATGCTCATGGTTAGGAAGAATCAATATTGTGAAAATGACCATACTGCCCAAAGTAATTTATAGATTCAATGCTATACTCATCAAGTTACCATTGACCTTCTTTACAGAACTGGAAAAAAACACTTTAAATGTCATACAGAAGCAAAAAAGAGCCCACATACCCAAACAATCCTAAGCAAAATAACAAAGCTGGAGGCACCACAGTTCCTGACTTCAAACTACACTACAAGGCTACAGTAATCAAAAGAGCATGGTACTGGTACCAAAACAGAGATATAGACCAATGAAACAGAACAGAGGCCACAGTAATGCCACATACCTACAACCATCTGATCTTTGACAAACCTGATGAAAACAAACAATGGGAAAAGATTACCTGTTTAATAAACGGTGTTGGGAAAACTGGCTAGCCATGTGCAGAAAGCTGAAACTGGACCCCTTCCTTACACCTTATACAAAATCTAACTCCGGATGTATTAAACATTTAAACATAAAACCTAACACCATAGAAACCCTAGAAGAAAATCTAAGTCATACCATTCAGAACATAGGCATAGGCAAGGATTCATGACTAAAACACCAAAAGCAATGGCAACAAAAGCCAAAATAGACAAATGGGATCTAATTAAATTCCAGAGCTTCTGCACAGCAAAAGAAACAATCATTAGAGTGAACTGCAACCAACAGAATGGAAAGTAATTTTTGCAAGCTACCCATCTGACAAAGGGCTAATATCCAGAATCTACAAAGAACTAAAACAAATTTATAAGGAAACACACACACACACACACACACACACACACACACCCCAAAAAGTGGGCAAAGGATATGAACAGACACTTTACAAAAGA
>PVKV010004722.1:0-124251 GCA_004027835.1 Alouatta palliata
CTTTTACACTGTTGGTGGGAGTGTAAATTAGTTCAACCATTGTGGAAGACAGTGTGGCGATTCCTCAAGGACCTAGAAATAGAAATTCCATTTGACCCAGCAATCCCATTACTGGGTATATATCCAAAGGATTATAAATCGTTCTACTATAAGGACACATGCACACGAATGTTCACTGCAGCACTGTTCACAATAGCAAAGACCTGGAACCAACCCAAATGCCCATCGATGATAGACTGGACAGGGAAAATGTGGCACATATACACCATGGAATATTATCCAGCCATCAGAAACGATGAGTTCGTGTCCTTTGCAGGGACATGGATGAACCTGGAAACCATCATTCTCAGCAAACTGACACAAGAACAGAAAGTCAAACACCGCATGTTCTCACTCATAGGTGGGTGTTGAACAATGAGAACACAGGGACACAGGGAGGGGTTGGGGGGAAATAGGGGAGGGACAGCAGGGGGTGGGGAGTTGGGGAGGGATAGCATGGGGAGAAATGCCAGATATAGGTAATGGGGAGGAAGGCAGCAAATCACACTGCCACGTGTGTACCTATGCAACAATCTTGCATGTTCTTCACATGTACCCCCAAACCTAAAATGCAATAAAAAAAAACAAACATAAAAACATGAGTCAATTATATGCTGTCTTTTAGAAACTCACTTCAAATATAATGATATAGGCAGATAGAAAATGATGAAAAGGATATATCAAGCAAACAATCAAAATAAAGCCTAAGTAGGTATATTAATATTAGAAAAATAGTCTTTGGAGAAAAGTAACTTACTGGAGAGACAATGAAGGACATTATGTAACAACAAAAGGATCAATCTGCTCAAAATATGTAGCACTCCTAAATGTCTACGCACCAAGTAATAGAACTGCAAAATATGTGAAGCTAAAACTGATAGAACTGAAAGAAGAAAGCAACAAATTCACAACTATAGTTGAATTTTTCAATATTCCTCAATCAACAATGGATAACACAAATCGAAAATTATCAATGAAATTTAAAGAACTGCCAAACACCATGAACCAGCAGGATATATTCACGGCACACTCTACCTAATGACAACAGAATGCACATTCTTTCCATGTGCACACAGAACATACAGAAAGAAAGAGAATGTTCTGGGCCATAAAACAAACTTCAACACACTTAAAAGTTATACACAATACATGCTACAAACACAATGGAATCAAACTAGAAATAAATAAAAAGAGATAATAGAAAAATCTTCAAACACTTGGAAATTAACAACACACACTCTAAATAATAAAGAAATAAGGGAAAAGCCTTAAGAGAAATATAAAAATTACTGAACTAAATAAAAAAAGAAAATATATTAAAATTTGTGGTACACAGTTAAAATAGTGCCGAGAGGGAAGTTCACAGCAGTTAATCTACACATTTAAAAAAATTTAAAAAAATCCAAGTTCTCACATGAAGAAACTAGAAAAGAAGAGCAAAATAAACCCAAAGCAAGCAGAAGGAAGAAAATCATAATGAATAAAAACTGATAGGTTAAAAACGGAGACACAATGAAAACGTCAGTGAAGAGCTTCTTACTTGAAAAGAACAATAAAATTAACAAACCTCTAGCAATACTTACAAAGAAAAAAAAAAAAGACACACATTACCAATATCAGGAATTAAATAAGATATTACTCAGACCTTGTAAATATCAAAAAGAGAATTGTGAGATACCAGAAACAAATCTACACATGTGTTAGACAGCCCAGATGAAATGGACCAATTCCTTGAAAAACGAAGACTACTAAATATTCACATAATTTGAAATAATTTTAATAGCTCTCTAAATACTAAGGAAATTGAATTTATATGGCCTCACTGGAGAATTCTACCAAAAGTTTAAAGAAGACTTACCACCGGTTCTACAGAATCTCTTCCAGAAAACAGAAAAGGAAAAGACACTTCCTAATTTATTTATGAAGCTATTATTATAGTATACCAATCCATACAAAGACAAAACAAGAAAGCCCCAGTCCAATATACCTTACAAACATAGATGCAAAAAGCCTGACAAGGATGTAGAAAAACTAGATCACTCATACATCACGATGAAAATGTAAAACAGTATGGCCACTCTGAAAAACAGCTTGGCAGTTTGTTTAAAAACAAAACATACCACAACCTTGTGAAAACACTAAAAACCACTGAATTACACACTTTAAAATGGTAAAGTTTATGTGTTTGAATTATGTCTCACACACACACAAGTCAGGTAACTTTCCACTAATGTGCAGCCCAAACTGTCAACCCACAGAATCATGAGCTAAATACATGGCTATTAAAAAAGAAAAAAGAAACAAAAAAACCCCTCACAAAACCGACCTAAAACTAAAACTTAACATGCATCTACTATAAACCCAGCTATTGCACTCTTGGACATTTATTCCAGAAAAATTAGGACCTAACATTGACATAAAGGCAAGTAAACAAATGTTTCTAAGAGCTTTATTTATAAGAGCAAAAACTGGAAATCCAGATCTCCTTCAGCGGATGAGTGGTTAAGCAAAGTGTGATACCTGCATTCGGTGGAATATAACTCAGCAGTAAACAGGAAGAAACTATGGACACATGCAACAAAATGGATGAAGCTGCAGAGAATTATGCTGAGAGAAAATGTTACTAACAAAAGGTTACATGTTACACGATTCCATTTCTGTGCCATTCTTGAAATGACAAAATCATAGAAATAGAGATCAGATTAATGGTTGCCAGGAGTTAAGGAGTGAGTAGAAAGTAGGGGTAGCTCACTCCTGTAATCCCGGCACTTTGGGAGGCCGAGGCAGGCGGATCACGAAGTCAAGAGATCAAGACCATCCTGGCCAACATGATGAAACCCCGTCTCTACTAAAAATACAAAAAAATTAGCTGGGCGTGGTGGCGCGCGCCTGTAGTCCCAGCTACTTGGGAGGCTGAGACAGGAGAACTGCTTGAAACCTGGAGGTGGAGGTTGTAGTGAGCCAAGGTCGTGCCACTGCACTCCAGCCTGGCGCCTGGTGACGGAGTGAGACTCTGTCTCAAAAAAAAAGAAAGAAAGTCGGGGTAGCTATAAAAGCACAATATCGGGGTGGAAAGGGTAAAGGGAAGCGGTCATTGTGGTGACGTACGTTTTGTGTTGTCTGTGTCGATGTGAGTTTCCTGGTTGTGATACTGTACTATTGTCTTGTATGATGTTACCACTTAAGCAAACTGAGTAGAGGGTACATGGGAGTTCTCTATTATTTTTTACAACTGCCTATGAAGCCACAATTATCTCCAAATAAAAACTTTAAATGAAAAAACATCAGTCTGTCTTTTCCCTTCTATTCCATTTTATTTCACGTTTTCTGCAGTTATCCCTTTGTGAGCAGCGTTAAGCCATGCCATCTCACCAAGCTTCCTTTAAGTGGATGGGAGACTTCTTCCTGCATCTCCTGCAGGCACACTACCCGAGGGAGAGGCTGTCCACCTCAGGCAGAGCCGCTGTGACCTCATTAGCTGAGCAGGCAAAGAATTTGAATGACAGCCCCGGCACATATGGAAACCATTACCTCATTCCACGACTTGCAAGGCTGAGCTCCGTGGTCCTGTCGGCAAGCCTATGAAAAGGTCAGGTTGGAGTCACGGGGCTGCTAGGAACAGATAAATTAGCAGGGCACCTGGCTGACCTGGAGAGGCCCCAAGTGAAATGCCGGCCATGGGTTGAAAAGGCTTGGGTGTCACCAAATGAGTGAAGAATAGTCTAGGCTCTGTGCGTTTACAAATAGGGGCATTTGGGAAATGGAGAAAATATACTATAGTGGTGAAGCACTAAGTTAATCACAAAGATGCAGCTTTATAAGCAGAAAGTTCTGTTAAAATTCTACATCCACAAACAAAATCATGCCGCTTACCTCTCAGAATCATACAAAGAACGCAGGACCCTGGCTTCCTCTCAATGCTATTTCCTACCGTGCTTCCCTCCCTCCTGCTGCTCCAGCCACATGTGGTCCTCGCCAGTTCCTGCATCACTCTGGTTTCCTGCCTCAGGGCCTTTGCATATGCTTTCCCTCAGCCTGGGATGTTCTTCCCATGGAAATTCTCTCTCGCTCTGTTCACTTGGACCAGACTCCCCCGATCAGCTTCCCACAAACCCTGCCCTCAGCACTCTCTGCACCCACACCTTGCTTGGCTTTTCGGTGTTGCACTTTTCACGACATAGTTTGTGTGTACTGTCTGTGTTCCTCACTAGAGTATAAGTTCTATGAGGACAGGAATTTTGCTTTTTTTTTGCAGTTATATGCTTGGCACCCAAAACAGTGCCTGGTACACAGTGGAGGCTCAAAACCTATTTGTTGAAGGATTGAAGAAGTGGAGAGATGAGAGTCACCGCTGGGCCAAAGTACAAAAGCGAAGTCAAAGATGGAGATGGCACCACCACAAGGCCTTTCTCCTGCCAGAGGCTCCTATGAGCACCTCCCTGGAACCATGTCCGAGATTCGGCTTCTTCCTGGAAGGAGAAGGGAGGCGCTGGCCTGCTGACCTTCTAAAACCCACTCTAAGGGAGCTGCTTTGTTAAAAACACAATCTCCAGGGCCGAAGGATTACCAGCGCTACATCCTAACTTTGCCGAAGGAGAGTGGACGCTTTGCAGACACAGGCACAACGTAGCTGAGAGTTACTGTCCT
Organism: Alouatta palliata; assembly: GCA_004027835.1. NCBI lineage: Eukaryota > Metazoa > Chordata > Mammalia > Primates > Atelidae > Alouatta > Alouatta palliata. The sequence goes on from PVKV010004722.1 coordinate 4,687, forward strand.
GTTGAGTGGAAATCATGACTTTAGCCAAAGTTCACCCTTCCACGAAGCATGAGAACAATGGCCGTATTTAAGGAACAAGTGGGTGGAAGTGAGGCGGAAGGAAAGGAAAGGAGGGTGGGAAGGATCTTTATAAAAAGGTAAATATAGATAATCTTTAAAGTGTCTGAAAGTGGTCACTGAAAATAAACAGAAGAGAGAGTGAGCATGAAGTGCTAGAAAAAAGGAAAGGAAAATGTCAGCCAGGCATGAAGGAGAGTTTCTGAACAAAGCCTTTGGGCTGGAATCTAATTTCCCAAGGTTGGTGGCTTTATCATGTACAACTCTGAAAATTAACTGTGACTGGACAAAGCACCCAGTATGTCAAGATATGGAGTAGAGACTTAATAATATGTTTTAATCAACTAAATTATTTGAACGTGAACTTATCCTTGTATGAAAAATAAAACAAATGTGTTAATTGGAGCTTAAGAAGATTTGGATCAAGTCTGAATCATCGCTGTCCCTCACGTGACTGTGAGACTTTTCAAACTGCAAACTCACTGGGCTCATTAGGCTGCAAATTAATTGCAATAAAAATAACCTTCCCCATACTTGTCTCTCCTCTTTTCCTGACACCTTCTTCAATGCACACAGGGGCTAGGTCTGGGCAACAGATATCCAACTTTACAAATTCAAATAAGCATTCAAACAAACAGAATAATTCAAAGCTGGCTGCAGGGACCCCCTGACTGAATTGTTGAAGTAATTAAAGAAAGATGAGCTTCACCACCGATTAACCTCCTAAACACTAATTAAAGATAATGAGGGTTCAAGGTGCTTGGCACAGGCTGACCTCCATGTCCTGCCAGAGTTCACAAACAGGCTGACGGCCCGTGTAAGACTCACAAAGAGGAAAAGAATAAAGTGGATGCAGGTGTCTGCTTCATGCTGTCTCCCTGGGAAAACACACTGCCCAATCAGTGGAGAATACAATAAACTCCCTCCGTAAGAATTGCAAATGGAACAATCTCCAGATCTCAGCCTAGGGTATTTGTTTCTTGGACTTCAGACCATGGGTGAGTCACTCAAAGTTCAGCCTAGCCCATGGAGAGAGCCAGAGGACTTTGAGAAATTATTTTTTAACTATAGCTCTTTATTCCTTTCTTGAGCTGCTTGGAATCCTTTTGGAAATAAGGTGGGGTGTGGATAAATAAGCTGTCACGAAGGGGTGAATGAATTAGCAGTCCTGGGCACTTTAAAGTCTAGCCCTGCCACAGCAAATGGGTGGAAATATTTTCCTATCATCCTTCTTCCACCTCATCCCACACGGAGGGAGGCAGTATTAGCAATTAAGTCCTGGGTAGATGCAGAAAAGGCCATAGAAGAAAAGTAATGTGTGTGCAGCTGAGCTCCCCTCCCTTTTCCAGTGTGTGTATTTCAACCGGGATGTGGCACGGGACCTAGACTTTCCCACATGTCATCATGATGGTACTGCAGGTTGGAGGCTGAGCTGCATGCATAAGAAAGCATGTGGCTGCCATCCTCATTACCAGAGTTGGGACCTTTCACCATTTGCCTGTGCAGGCGCTGGTGCCCAGTGTCTTCGCACTCACAGTGAAGACACCATCTGGGCCATGTGCTGAGGCTGGACCAGGTGGGGACCTCCAGCAGCTGAGGCTGACATGCATGCTCAGCTGGAGCTGGACACACAAGTGTTTCAGGTGGACCCTTCTCAGTCACCAACCTGTGACAGGTCTCCGTGAATTGGCTGAGCCGCTTTGCAGCTGGAGCTAAAATTTTATTTTCTGTAATCTTGTATAGATACTTACAACTTTGTTTCTTGTGGCCAGGCAGTTGGGCTAAATATATGAAAAATTCTCTTGAAGAATCCTGCATCATCCAAAATAAATCAACTATCCCATAGTCTTTAGCCAAAGGTGAATGTGACTAATGGGTTTGCAAATTAGCTGCATGAAGAAAGCCAAGGGTGCAGCCATTTTTCCCAGGAGGCCAGACCTGGGGAAAAGTTCTTTGTGGAACAAGCAGGACCCATCCCACGGCTGTCTTTTTAATTTTTAGTTGTGTTACTGTTGAGATTTAAGGTAAATGGAGAGGAAAATTATCTGGTTATCACAGCATTCAGTTATCTGGTGCTGTGCAAAGGCTGTCCAGATCAAGAACCAGGCCTATCATCTGCGTTGCTGTGGGCTAAGAAACTTGAACCCACCCCTGCATGGCTGGTGGCTACAAGTGATCTTGGCAACATTTTGGATCCTCTCTGGGTCTTGGGTTTAAAGAGGAGGCTTCACTGTGGTGATGGGGAGTGAGGCAACAGCATGCTGACTTTGCCAGTGACTTTCATTGCTTCAGTTCAGGGTTTACTTAAAATTGAACAGCACGTGGACAGACAATGCTAATGGGCCCTTCACAGGTCAAGACCCTTGCCTTCCTATAGGTAGAACAGCTGCTAAATCTGCCCAGTATTTCTGGCAAAACCCTTTTTTTTAAAACTTCAAAATAAGATGACTGGCTGCATGTGGCTTGTTCATATTTTCCAGTTGGGAAAACAGCTCTTATTGAAAAGCTTTACCTGGGCCCCACAAAGTGAGGCTGTCCCATCAGGTCTGGGTAAATTATCTTAGTCTTGGTACCTTGCAGTCTGTGAAAAGATTCACAGCAACCGACGATGAGAGAGCGCTGTGAAAGACGTGGTAAAATATAACAACATACGGGGCACAAGAGCAGGAAGCCACATTTCCCTGTCCTTTCTCAGTGGAAAAAAACAACCAACAAACCTCTGGGTTATGAGTTTTTAAAGGATGAACTGAATGTTTAAAATTAATTATTCACATATTATTACTTGGCTTGTCTCTATATCACCTTTAAAAATTATGAAATAAAAGCTTAAAACCACAATGTATCTCCCATGTCTAATAACTGTAGTTTCTCCTGAATGAATAAACAGTACAGGAGAACGCTGAAATCTAGGAATGAGGTGCACCTCTGCCTCTGGGAAGCAACGTTATTTTTCTAAGGTAAAGAATGGTCCTTATTCTTTACAGTATTGGTGGGAATGTAAAAGGTGTAGCTGTTATGGAAAGCAGTATGGAGGTTCCTCAAAAAAGTAAAAAAATATAGAATGATCATATGATCCAGCAATCCCATTACTAGGTATATACATCCAGAGGAGATGACATCAGTATGTTGAAGAGACATCTGCATTGCCACCTTCACTGCAGCGTTAGTTACAATAACAAAGATACTGAATCAACCTATGTGTCCATCAATGGAGGAATGTGTAAAGAAAATGTGGTACATAGACACGATGGAATACTATTCAGCCATAAACCAGGAAATCTTGCCATTGGTGATGACATGGATGAACTTGGAAGATATTGCATTAGGTGAAATAAGCCAGGCACACAAAGACAAATACTGCATGATCTTACTTGTATGTGAAATCTATAAAAAGTTAAACTCAGAAACAAAGAGGAGAAGGGTGGTTACCAGAGGTCAAGAAGTGAGAAAAATAGTAAGACAATGGTATTAGTGTTCAGTTTTAAGATGAATACGTTCTGGAGAGCTAATGCACAGCATGGTGATTATAGTTAATTATCGTATACTTGAAAGATGCTGAGAGTAGGTCTTAAGTGTTCTCACGGATGGACTGTGTTAACTTCTCTTCCCAAGTCCACAAGGGGCGTGGTTTCAAAGGCAGAAATTTCTCAGTGACATGCCTGATCTGCCTTCATTCACGTCCCCATCCGGGAACTAGAGTTCTTTGTCTAACTTTCCTGAGTTCAGGCTAGGTAGACTGCCCAGGTGAGCTTCCTTTGTTTAGAAAGCCCACCAAAAGCCTTGGAAGGAGGGGCTCTATTATGAGCCAAGCAGCCAATCCGATATCAAAGTCAAAGATCAATCACTCCAGCGGAAGTTTGAGGGAACTCCTCTCATGGGACAAGAACTTGAATGGAGTGGGAGTAACTCCCAGATTAAAAGTCCCCCTGCCCCTTACCTGTGCAGACTCCATCTCTGGATCCCTTCTCACAACAGCATGGGAGCTCTCTCTCTCTCCCTCTCTTTTTCTTTCTCTCTCTTTCTCTCTTTGCCTAAATAAATTGCTTTTCTGCAAACCTCTTTGGGTCCAATATTTACTGGAACAATATCACTGCGCCACCGGGGTCTCCTCCCCATTCTTGGGTGAGTGAGAGCCCAAGGATCTGGAAAAAACACATCCAATCAGGGAACAGTGAGCGTCACTGGAATGCCCCTGCAGCCCTGCTCCTGTCCCCTGGTTACATCACCACACGCACAAGGGTAAATAGGAATTGATGGATACGTTATTTAGCTTGATTGTGGCAATCTTTTTCCAATGTATACATATATCAAACCACCTGTTGTACACCTTGCATATATACAATTTTTATTTGTCAATTATACCCCAATGAAGCTGAAGAGAAGAAAAAGAATGACAGTCCTCAGTGGGTTAGTGAATTCCGCAAAAATCTAATGCAAAACGAACACAAAGGAAGATAGCACATGGCTCTCATGAGACTATCCGAGGCCTGAAGGAGACATGTGAATGTTCTCTCCAACATCCATTTCTTCCCTCCCTGTTGAAGAGCATGTACAGTCACAGTGACACCCCACCCCAATCTTCCTACACGGATGGGTTTTGGTAACCCAAGTCTAAACCAGCCCAGCGTGGTATCTCCTGAACTGCAGGGACTGGCTCAGGATGATTCCAGCAAGGCAAACAGAAACTTCAGTCAATTGGTTGTCAGGGGCAAACACCCACTCTCCACAACAAAGATGTCCTCATTACTTTGGCTCACCTCCCTGTTATTTCCACAGGGGCCATGGGCCAGCACTGGGGGTAAAGAGAAAAGTTGGAAACAGACTGGTGGGGTCTCTGATGACATTCTGGCTGGGGATCAATCAACTATCACTGTCCCCCAAGAGGGACATTGGAATTAAACAAGCTCGGTGCTTCTCCAATCCTGAAGGTCACTTTGAGTTGACGTCTCTGGTATTAGCAATGAAAGCATCCTCTGCTGACGTAAGAGTTCTCGTTCTAACATAGTCAACAACCAATGGCCCAAGGACAGACTTTGAGGAACCATGAGCATATGCATGGGGTGACAGCAGGGAGAATGACTTGAAAGGATATGCAGCTGAAGAAAGAACTTGTCTATTTATTTTTGGCTTTCTGCCCTTGAGATATACACCTGGTGGTTATTTTTTTAAGTGTGCTTTTTGGATAACAGTAATTTTAGTTTTATTCTCTTTTCCATTCTTAAAACTAGCATACACTATTTCAACTAAACAAACAGCTATCCAGTAGGTCTTATATGAGAGAGCACATTCTCCACATTAGCAGTGCCCTGGGGATGGAGGGTACTTTATGGTCAGCCCAAGGCAACGTCATTCTAAATTTGCCTTTGGTTCCTTTCCTCTTACATGTAAGGTGGTTGTTAAACTACAGCTTTTAATTTCTCCTCAAAAGGGTGTGTGTGAGGCCACTGGAAGAAATCTTTCTCTAGTGTAAATCGTTCTAGAGTGGGGGTGAGGGGTGACTTTCCAAACAATCTCAGATGAAATATGTGTGTCCTAACAGTCCTGCATGAGAGAGGAATCCTGGTGACACATCACTTTGTTTTTACATGGTCATGCTGCCAAGATCTTGATAAAGAAAAGGCCAAGTGGCAAATGTTCTCTACTCACAGGATCTCATTCGGTAACTAGTTCTCACAAGTGAGGCTTTTGATGACACTTCATAGCTTACAGAATACAGCCCCAACTTCATCACAGGTCTTATGACTTGGCCTTCACTTACTTGTCCAACCTAACCTCTTTATTTTTTGCTTGTTTTGCGACAGAGTCTCAGGCTGTCGGCCAGGCTGGAGTGCAGTGGTGTGACCTCGGCTCACTGCAACCTCTGCCTCCTGGGTTCAAGTGATTCTCATGCCTCAGCCTCCCAAGTAGCTGGGATTACAGGTGCACGCCATCACAACTTGCTAATTTTTGTATATTTAGTAGAGACAAGGTTTCACCATGTTGGCCAGGCTGGTCTCAAACTCCTGACCTCAGGTGATCCACCTGCCTTAGTCTCCCAAAGTGCTAGGATTACAAGCATGAGCCACTGTGCCCAGCCCCAATCTAACCTCTTAGCACCTTTCTGGACTCTCAGCCGCATCATACCAAACTTTTCATTATTCCCAGATAACTTTTTTTTTTTTTTTTGAGATGGTTTCTTGCTCTGTCACCCAGAGTGGAGTGCAGTGATGTAATCATGGCTCACTGCAGCCTGGAACTCCTGAGCTCAAATGATCACCATGCCTTAACCTCTTAAGTAGCTGGGACTATAGGCATGCACCACCATACCTGGCTAATTAAAAAAAAATTTTTCATAGAGACGGGGGTCTCGTTATGTCACCTAGGCTGGTCTTGAACTCCTGGCCTCAAGTCTTTCTCCTGCCTAGGCTTCCCAAAGTGCTTGAATGACAGCGTGAGCCACTGTTCTCAGCTCCAGATAACTCTTCACATCGGCTGTGTCATTCGCATTCCCTGCTCACTACCTGCTAAGAAATTCTAATTTTCCCTTGGCTCTCTGGAATGTCACTTGTCACTTTATGAAAATGCTTCTCACACTGTGTTCCCATTTTCTGTCTACTCATTTGTCATCATTACCTTACTGTTTCCCTGTTTTTTTCACTGCTCAGCTTGATCTCTGGCAAATTGTAAGGGTCTGATACATGCTTTCGCCTGGATTTGCATCACCATAAAGGAGGACAGTACTTACATCTTTAAGTAACAACTACAAGATAGGAACCATGCCTGGAAAAAATCTCAGAAGCCCTAGTTTTATCCAAATTGACCCCTGAAGATTAGGAAGAAAACTCACCACGGTTCTATAAAGGAAATCTACTCTTAGAACATGATTCTCTGCAACAGGATATACCTACTCGCAGGCATTTTTAAAAACTTAAAATGCTACATGCTCAGCAGGTATTATGTGCCATTTTTTTTAAGCATGAGAATGTCCGTGGGTAATGGTTTGGGGAAGACAAAAACGAGTGCATTATGTTCTGGGCAGCTCCTAGTTCAGTGAACAAAGTTTTGGGAGAACGAATGACAAACTTCACTGCTAACTCTGTGATCTGGTTTTTCATTTGCTGTTGTGACTTCATTTTGTTTTGTTGTTGTTGTTCATGGTGTAAGTAAATGAGAAATGTGCTGAATATGTATCTTTTTTTAGGAACGTGAAATTATTTTCTGATGACACCGTCATGAAGACAGCACAGAAAATCAAAGCAGACACACGGAAGGTGCATCCCAGAGCCTACACAACATTGCTAATGATGTCATCAGTTGGACTTGCTCCAAAAGAGCTATGAAAGAATAAAAGTCAGAAAACATGAAACCAATGCATGGTATAAACTGCTGTGTTCCAGAAAGAAGCAAATGCAAGAATGCGCAATGACACGAACCATAAAGTAAACTTGATGGAATGATGTGGTTATATCCTTTGAGAATATTACATAAAAAGGAAGAAGAAAAGGACACACTATATGGAACAAATCTGAATCTGAAGCACACAGATGAGAATGTCTGCTGTGCCTAATGGAAGAATTGCCTGAAGATCCACATAAAGAAATTCCTTTATCTGGAATCAAATGGTGTACTTGATACACATTCCTTGCAAAACAGCACAAAGATTAATACATTGTTTTTGAGGACATAGGTATATTTTCATTTTCAAATACCAAAGAAACTAAAGTAAAAAACCTTGAGGCCACAGCAGAAATGTTATCTCCAGCTGGCTGCATTGCACTCACACAGTTTATGGGTCCAAGAAGCAGAGGTCAAAATGGAGCAGGAATGTGTGGCCACTGCATTTCTCTGGGTTATCAAACAAAAAAGCTCACTTGGATTTCACTTTGAAATGTCATTGTGTCTTAAATGCTCCAGTATTCAGAATATCTTTAGATGTTTGATCACAGAATACAACTAATTTGTCCAGCAACATGGCAGCAAGCTTGTGCCCAACCCAGCCCGTGTCTCTTTGCTTTTGAGTGCTTTTGTGTCTGTGATCTTCTACAGCATGTGAAAGGCACTGTGCATAAATTGGGAACATGCAAAAGGAATCTGTCTCCAGTCTGTGACAACTTGGACAACTCTTCAGTTTTCAACAGATTTGGGAGGATGGTGAAAAGATGATAGCTTAGACAATAAGCTAAAGTTCCATATGACAAAAGTGTATTCAGCCAGTTCCTGTCTCCAGTTCTTTTTTAAAAAGCAAGTGTTTTCTGAATAGGTGAGACAGAGCAAGAAGGGCGAAAGGTCTGGGCAACAGATCAATGCTCTGAGAAACAAAGCAGCCGTCACTCCAGAAATACCCTAAGAATCCAAAATTTCTCCCTTCTAAAATCTTTCAGTACTTCTGATGAACCGGCCAAAAAAATAAACGTGAAAGAACTAAAAATGTTTGATTCCACTAGTAATGAAAAGTTGTATTTATCAGTTAAGTTCAGTGAGCACATATAAAACTCTCGTTTAAATCATACCTTTACAATTATTAAAATTTTAAATTATTCATTTTATGCCCCTAAACTAAATGTATAACATTAAACAATTAAATGTGCCTTACTCTCTCAAAAATATCTATTCTTACCAAAGAGTTCAAAGTTTTTGAGGAATGTATGCATCTGGACTTTGTGACTACACTGAAATATAAAGTTAATTCAAGCTTTTAGGCTTACAATGTGGTTTACTATTCTTTCAGCCACTGGTTTTTAAATTGCTTTTTTTAATACATTGAACATTTTTAAAAAATTTAGCTAATATAAGAATCTATGAATTGTTTCATATAATACATATAAAATCTTAATATATTGAAATCCACAGATGTTTTCAAGTTAATTTGCTTCTGTCAGGATCTCAGATTAAATAAAGGTTCTTATTTTCAATCTTATAAATAGGTCATTGATTAGTAATTAGTAATTGTAATTACATATTGCTGTTTTTCAAACAAGCATTCTTACGTGTCCATTCACATAAAATAATACTGGCAACTAGCTTATTCTTACAAAGTGCATGACCTGAAGTATGTTCCTGTATGCATAAGTCAGTCACACAAAGAGAGAACAATCAATTATCACATGATGCTATTTCGATTTCAGAGTATGTAAGCAAATTGTGGGTTCCTTCTTTATATGACTTGTGCATTTAAGCAACAGTTAAATATAGTCAAGAACAAAAATGAGAAACAATCTGAGGTCACAGAAAACACAAATGTGGCAACTAATCTTTACCCATAAGACTTTCCCCAATACCATCCAAAAGAAAACACAAGTAAACTAGATACAGAGATGGTACAAGGCAAACTGGCTCCTGTAACACTTCAGATTGTTGTCATTTTGAAAAATCTCTTCATTGCTACCGCTACTTGACTTTAAAACAACACGTCTTAATTTGAATATGTATCATAAATTCACACCAATATTTTATATTTTGTGTTATGTTTTATATATAGCATTGAGGTTTACTTAACTTTTTCTTCATTTTTAGAAACCAGGTCTTGCTTGTTGCCCAGGCTAGAGTGCAGTCGCTGTTCACAGGCATAATTAGCTCACTGCAGCCTCAAAGTCCTGGACTCAAGTGATCCTCCTGCCTCAGCCTCTCGAATAACTGAGAATACAGGTGCGTGCCACTGTGCCTGGCTAGAGATTTTACTTAATTTTTAAATTTGAGAATGGGATTCTATGGCTTTTAAGTGGTACGGTGATCACACATTCTAAAAATTTGTGTCATGTATGTATGCCCCTTGCTTAAGTCCTCTCATGGAAATGTTTTCCGGTGGCTACCGTCCAACACCCTAGGGCCTTGCTCACAAAGGCTTGCATGATCTGGCTCCTGCTGCCTCTTAGATGTCTTAGATGACTTTGTCAAACATTTCCCAGGCACTGGTCACACGAAGCATCCCTCCCACTCCCTCTGCAGGCCTTCCTACCAAATTTTGGTGCCTGGAACGCTCCTTCCCTAGATCTCCTCTTGGTTGACTGCCTGTTTAGGTCTCGGTTTAAATGTTGTCATGGCTCAGAAAACACGACCCTGAGCACTGTGAACTGAAGGAGATTGAGAGGTCAGAAGCAAGAGGGTTGCTCTTATCCTCCCTACAATGGGAAGTACGGTCATGAAGGAGCTCCCTGACCTTCCTTTCCTGAGAGGAGGTCGTGAGACCTGCGTTCCAGAGTGGTCTTGCCCCACACCCAGCAGGAAGGAAGACTGCATAGAGAGGCCCAGAGTCCCAACAGACAGGCCTTGCTGAGTTCCCCAAACTTGATAAATTACCCTCGCTTTGTCCAATCACATTTTTACATGACTGTCCATTCTTCATTGGCATAAAAATACATAGTGTTCCCTGGGTCTTTGGGTCATTTCTGAAGGCTCCCATGTCACATAAAACTTTGACAAATAAGTCTGCTATGCTTTTCTCTGATTAATCTGACTGTTGTTACAGTAGTCTCAGCCATGAGCCTCGTAATGGATGAGGAAAAGACATTACTTTTTTCTTCCTAGACACTGGTCATCTTAGGAGGCCTCCCTGACTGCTCCTGCCCAGCCATTCACTCCCCACTATGTCCTCTGCTTCATTTTCCTCCAGCAGTCACTACTCACTCTCTCCCACTACCAGGTGAGCTCTAACGCAGTAGGAATTCCCTCTCTTATTCTAGTCCGCAGTCTGGCCTGGCACTTCCTCAGTTTTTAATAAATGTCTGTTGCATGGATACATAAATGACTCACCCCAGATTAGGCCAATCACTGGTTCTATTTGCTATGTTTACTCATTAGTAACTGTGAAGTCCCAATTACCACCACCTAAGGGGCCTTGAGCCAATCCTAATTGCCAGAGAAAGAGAATAAACACTGAATAATCATATTATCACTGCCCTATTAGAAAAGGAAGACTTAACTGGGCCTCATGGAATCACTAACAATCCAGGCTCTACGATAGTCATTCACGTGTCCTGGTCTACAGAAGCATTTACTCTTAGGCATACCAGCATGAGACCCATGCCACGTTTTTTAAACCCAAGAAGATCTTTTCTTTCTGCTTCTATTAATAGAGAAATGTCTCAAAAAAGCCAACAACTCTATTGCTAAATGCAGTGATTCCTGCTACAATGACCATCTCTTAGTGATAACTTTTACATATTCTCCAGGTTCGTCTCAGGCACATGGTCAACGATATTACTCACCTGTGACCTAACTGGAAGTTGACTGGCTTTCCAAGCGCTGGCTATAGATACTAGTGTACCTTGCGACAGAGACCACATCAGGGAGCTGGGAGGACAGGTTCTGTGTTGTAGTGTGCAAAGCAGCCATCAGAAAGGAATGAAAAACACCCAGCACCTCTCCTTAGGCTTCTTTTCCACTCTAACAGTCTGGTATGTCCCGGGGATCTAGCAGTTCTCTCAGATGCACTGCAAAGTCACTTCACCCTTGAAGGCTGGGGTGCCTGGGAGTCTACACTTCTTCTCTATGCCTTTGAGAGGCTCATTGAGAAATGAACAGTAGAATCCGGTTATTAGCAGATACCATCTAAATTGTAACTCAGTTTCAGCATGGGTGTACCTGCCTGTTTGTTTTCAGGCTGGAATGTCTTACTCTCAGAGATCAGTCACAGTTGGAGGTAGGCAAAACGGGAAGCCGAGGGGAAAAGCAAACAACTCAATGATAATGCAGGAGAAAAGCGATTAGCAGAGATCCCAGAACCTCCAGAAGAACTAATCCCTGCCTGGAATGTATAACATCACTATTCAAATCATGTGACCTATACAATGAAAAGCTATTTTTGTGTGTGTGGCAAATCTACCTTTAAATGTTTCTATTGCTGCTCAAGTTGGTTAAATAAAACTAATCTCCCCCAAAAAGGATTAAAATATTCGTTACTACTTTAAAAGGGATACAGTGAGCTGTCAGCACTAGTTTTGTTTGGAACTGGCAATAAATTCACCAGCAAAAATGGTTCTTGGAAAAAACGTCTTGTTGGCAAATAGAGAAAATTGACATGGAACTAATTGAAGTCATAATTCGAAAAAGGAAATGTACTTAAGTCATCCTGGAAATACAGTCTGAGGCCGTGTTACCAGCAAACCACTGACACCGATGGTTCCTCCACGCTCACCTCCCTCCATCACAAGCACGTTTCTTTCCATTTTCTCTCCAGGCATTTCCTAAAGATGCTGTACTTCTTCGTCACAGCACTGGGCAAACAGCTAAGCTCCTGACTGGACTTCTGATACAGCTACAGCAAAGTTTTAAAGGTAAACAAGATGCTTAATAATAAATGACATCTGGTATTTAATTAAAAAATTTAAATTATTAAAGTCAGTCCATACCAACAATCACAACAACAGGCTCTTGGAATTTAACATTCTTAAAATAACAGAGAATCAATTATTTTTAGTTGACACAGGCAGCTTAGGCATTAACTAAATGCTAATGAGGTGTTTTACTTCCTGAAGAGTTTATTTTCCTCCTCCTCTCCTTCCTGTGCCCAGGATGCAAACAGTCCCCAGAAGCCCGGCTGGGTCATTTGGGCAGCCTTTCTGTCATTTCCTGCCCGATTCACTCCCTTTGTTCCACTAATGTATTTCCTCACCTGTCGTGAGTATTTGTCGGCAAGGCCAGAGCTTTAACTGGCCTTGCCTGGGAGCCTTGTGGCCCTCCAACTGTTCTCCTAAGAACTCTCTCTGTTGTCTCAACTAAAATGTTGACGGCTTTAGGCTCTGCCCAAGGTTCTTCGTTCTACAAGATTAAATGCATTCAATTAATTTCCTTCATAGACCATACTAGACTCCATGAAGGTGACTGTGGGTGGAAACTGGCTTCTTCAGGAAAGCTTCTCTTTCCTGAGCCATATCAAAATGTGAGCCGTGGCTGGGCACGGTGGCTCATGCCTATAATCCCAGCACTTTGGGAGGCTGACGCAGGTCCACCTGAAGTCAGGAGTTCAAGATCAGCCTGGCCAAGATGGCAAAACCCCGTCTCTACTAAAAATACAAAAATTAGCAGGGTGTGGTGACAGGGGCCTGTAATCTCAGCTACTTGGGAGGCTGAGGCAGATAATTGCTTGAACCTGGGAGGTGGAGATGGCAGTGAGCCAAGATCTCGCCATTGCACTCCAGCCTGGGTGACGGAGTAAGACTCTGTCTCAAAAAAACAAGAAACAAACAAAAATGTGAGCTGCTTTCACGCACTCCTTTGCCTTCATTTGCTCTGAATTTGTCTGCTGGTTTGGCTTCTGCATTTCTTGGGAGGAGGAGATGATTTCTCTGCACATGTGGTATGTCTTCCTTTTGCCTTTGTCCTGCCTCTCCCGCACTTCTGTGGTCCGTGTTCTTCCTACATGAAAGGATCTAAAAGGCAACAACATGCAACTGCAATTCTCCAGCTTCCTTGGGTTCTGCTCACGGCTTCACCAGACGGCAGACTGTGACCCTTTTCATCAGACTCTGCTTGAAGGTAAGCACCCTTCCTGGTCTCTCTGGGTTTCCAGTCTCTCTAAAAAGGTGAAATTGCAAATGCAAGCCTTTGGGTGGCTCTCCATATCTTGGCTTGGTGAAAAGAGGCCTGAAGTAAGAAGATACAGGTTTGCCTGTCTCTTTCGTCGGGTGACACTGAGCAGAGGTGACTCTGTCTCTCTGAGGCCTCATCCCCTTTTCCGCACATGAGAAAACTTTGATTTGCTGCATGCAGGGATCATAATGCAGGGATAAAAAATGAAGTGGAGCATAATATCTAAGTCCATGGCATTAAAAACCAAGAAGGCAGGTCTGGGCATGGTGGCAGACCCCTGTAATCCCAGCTACTCGGGAGGCTGCGGCAGGAAGACGGAGTGAGTCCGAGGAATTCAAGCCCAGCAGGGGCAACATAATAGGACCTGGATCTTTAAAAAAAAAAAACCAAAAAAGCCAAAAAGAAACAAAAATAAACAAACAAAAAAACCATCCTCCAGAGAATGTTTGAGACTTGAGAAACCCAGAAACCAAATGTTACGTGTGAACCTTGCCCAGACCCTAACACAAACTGACCAATCCTAAAAAGGCAGGGCTGAGGCACGCAGAGTGGGCTGTGTTTGACTGATACCAAGGAATTATTATTCACTTGTTGGATGTGATCGTGGGGACTGGAGTTACAATATTTATATTTAATAACACAAACAAGCAGCTGTGTATCACAGGTGTTACAAAGTCTCGTGGAATATTTAGAGAGGCCCCCAAAAGCGTAGGTGGACTGTTGTGATGCCTGGGATTTGCTTTATGTTTCAGCAAAGAAAGATTCCGAGCAAAAGGGGCGAGACGAAGCAGTTCTGGCGGAATCTTGACTGGATCTGGGCAATGATTTCATAAGAGCTCACTGTGCTCATCTCCCTGCTACTGTGTATGCTTGAATATTTGAATAATGAAAATATAACTTTTAAAACGAGTGTTTTGAGGGAAGCCCAGGCTGCCATCAGCACAGCAGGGAAGTCAGTGACATCAGAGAGTGTGTCTGGAGATGGGCAGCGTTTGAACAAATGCTGCAAGTCCTTTCAGGACAAGGCCTTCCTGCTGCCCCTGAGTAGTGAAAACAGCTAAAGAGATGATAAGCCACGTTAAGATTCATCCCGATGGGGCAGGAGCCTCCGAAGGAAGGGCTGGTTCTGGGGAGGAGTGGTGAGGACCAGCACAGATGGCATGGACAAACCACAGCTCAGATGGACGGGGCAGGCCAGTGGGAAACCCTGGGGCAGAAGGGGCAGCCTGGGCTGGGTACACTGTCCTCTTCACAAGGAGGAGCTCCTTGAAGCCGTAATCCAAAGCCCGACTCCAGAACTCACTAGAGTCCCCAGCACACCCCAATTTAACATAGACTATGGCTGTTCATCCACACCACTTCCATGTGCCTGCGATTCTGCTAGATTTCTGCCTTTTACCTCAGACTAGAGGGCGCGCCCCGACGATGCAACTCGGAGAGGCTGCTGCATTCAGCTCTTCCCCAGGCTTACATGTTAGACAGTAAACATGGCCAGTGAAATGTACTTGTTATCAGCTTTTCAGTTAGGGACATTTTCTGAATATCTATATATGCTACACATTTAATCTGCATCATTCATTTAAACCTCAGAGCGAATGTATGATGAGAAAACGGAAGTTCAGAGAAGTTAATAACTCAGCCCAGGCCACACAGCTAAGCTAGAGCTCAGCTCAGGTC
Organism: Alouatta palliata; assembly: GCA_004027835.1. Classification (NCBI taxonomy): domain Eukaryota; kingdom Metazoa; phylum Chordata; class Mammalia; order Primates; family Atelidae; genus Alouatta; species Alouatta palliata. Next base: position 19,927 of record PVKV010004722.1, read on the forward strand.
GTCTGTCTCCTCTGTCTGCGCTCGTTCCTCTGCTTCCTGGTGGAGCCGTGGAAAGAATGCAGCTGGAAGTAAAATAAATCTCAACCAGGTGCTGGAAGCAGACATTTGCCACCTGGCCTGGAGAGGTTTGCTGAAATGATGCCATAATTTCCTATCCTTTGGCTAGTAAAAAGTCAATAGTAGATATTTTAGGAGAAAAGTGCGGGAGAGGCAGGATGAAAGCAAAAGGAAGACACACCACATGTGTGCTGCCCACGCCAGTACTGTGAGAAAACTGGTTTTCTGAAGCGACAGTCCATGTGGGAGTCCCGGGCAAAAGGCCTGCGTCCCTCCTGCCTCAGGCTTGCTCAGTGTCTCAGTGTCAAGCTCAGCCCGTCAGTGGCACCGATTTTGACTCAGAGGTGTGATGATACCAAACAGCTTTTTCAATGCTGTTTTAAAGATCAAAGGATTTCCGTTAAAGATCAAAGCAGTACAGGTATTTCTGAGTTGAGCAGTCACTCAGAATGAATTGGGGAGTTTGTGCTGTTTCGTTTCTTTAATAAGACTGGTTTTCAAAGGAGCACTTGAGAGCACTGCCTGGAGTGGAGGAACAATCTTTGGTTTGTTTGAAAATCTTGCTGCTGTGGTTCAGGCTCTGTCCCTATTTTTCTGCAGATAGAGCTCCATCAGAATCCCAGGCCACCTGTCTGAGGCTGTGACCAGGGCCCTGCCTGTTTAGAGGCAGCCTGGATGAAATGAAAGAAAGACACAGAGCAAGCAGCTGAGGAGCCCGGGACGAGGAGAGAGTCAGGTTTCCCTCCTGAATTCCCTGGCAGTGATGGGCCGTCCAGATTACCCTGGGTCAGAGGGCCATGCACAGATGTTCACAGAACACAAAACCGAAGGGGGACGAGATGACAGCCCGCCAGAAGGTTTAAGACCAGCCACACAGCTACCCTCACCAAGGTCACAGCATAAGCTACACCCAGGGAGAGCACTTAAGGGAAAGATAATCCACTGCTTTCCTGGCAAAGGCAGGGGCAGCAACCGGGTCTCCTTGCCCTTGACAATGGAGAAAATCGGTCCTCGGCCCACTTTCCCTCCCACTTCACCCCCTCCCACCAACTGGGATGAACAGAGTGAAAGGCGATCTAGAAATGGAACCAGGTCAGGGAAAGGGGCGGCAGGTGCCATGTCCAACCGCGAAGGAGGCAAGAAGCCCCTGAAACAGCCCAAGAAGCAGGCCAAGGAGATGGACGAGGAAGATCAGGCTTTCAAGCAGAAACAAAAAGAAGAGCAAAAGAAACTCGAGGCACTAAAAGCGAAGGCCACAGGGAAGGGGCCCCTGGCCACAGGTGGACCTAAGAAATCTGTCAAAAAGTAAGCTGTTCCTTGTCCCTGAGGAGACGGTGACCCTTTATTTTATCTGTATTTAACCATCTGTGTTTCCTGCCATAGTATCTTTTGCCACCTACAGCTGGAATTGTCTTAGACCTGTTGTACATTTAAGAATAAACTTTTGTAAAAACAAAAAATCTTAGAGTGGCTTATCATCTCTTTAGCTGTTTCACTAAGTCATTCCTACCATAACTGTAAATTTAAAGTAAAACCAGCTCAGAATCTTGCCAGGGTCTGCTCTTTGGTCCTTGTTCTACTCTAAACTTTGTATCACCTGAAATTAAACCAACTCATTTGAAAGGAAAAAAAAAAAAAAAAGAAATAGAACAAAGTCTCCTTGTTTATTCAGGCTACACATAACTCAAAAACTAGATAGATGTTTTCAACAAATATAGTCCCCCTTCTTTTTCTTGCTTGCCACTGTACCTAAAATGTTACAGGGCAACCGTTCATCTCATTCCAAAAAAAATTAAGGAAAAAAAGTCCGTCATCCTCCATGCCATTTGAGTCATTGGTTTACGCTGTATCTGTAAAGGTGAGTGGCCACAGGTAGATTTTCTTTCACCAGGAAGTAAAATTTGCATGACTTACACTTTAGGAATAAAGAAGGGAAAGATATTACCAAGACATTAAAAAAACCAAGGAATTTTCTTCCATTTAGCTCCTCATTTTTAGACAATCAAAATGACGATATGCATGGTTACTATTGCAAGTGCGGCATGGAGGGCTCCCGCTTCCCCAGGCAGGGATTACTGGGAAGGCAGTTTGGGAAAAGGGATTCTGATCAGCCCAAACGGTCACACGTGTCCATAAACACCACATCGTTAAAAGCACTCCTTCAAGAACAAACTAAAATCAAGACAAACGTTAGTATTCACTCCCTAACGCACTTTCTTCCCTCTGCTTTCTGGGTATCTAACTCCCTGATCTCACCCTTTCTCGTTATCTGCTTCTTCATGAGTACAGGCTTATTAAAGTATCACTTCCACAGGTTGATTTTGGAAGACAAGATTGACTAATGAGAAAGTGCAGAAGCATGTTGGTGAAAATTTAACTTTATCAAAACAGTATAAAAGTATGGGGCTTAGACAAGTCCAATAAAATGTTAGATGAAAATATTTTATTGAATGAATAAAAGGCACAGAGAGAAACTTAGACTCCCTGGCTACCATTTCAAAATTGCAATTGTAAATTTTGGCACAAGAGGGTTTTCTAAAAAGGTTAATGCATAAAGATTTTTTTGTTCTAATTCCTATGATTACATTCCTGAGAAAAACTGCTAGAATATTTGCCGGTGACTTGGACCTGGGTTTTATGACCTGGCAGAATGTCCTTTAAGTGGCCCTAGGCAATGCTGTCAGGACTGAGCTGAGTAAGCCCCTGGGGTTAGGGATGCTGAGGACGCTCGGGGGTGCCCAGGCTTGGCTGGCACAGGAAGGCAGGAGAGGCAGTGGGCTTCAGGGAGGATGGGCTCCTGGCCTGTGCATCTTTGCAAGGATAGGATTTGCTAATCTTACATCGCAAATGTCTCTCCATGTGTGAACCTATGTTGGCTGTACTCTTAAGCAATGAGATAAACAGCGCCCTCCCTAGAGGCCCGGTGACTGGCATGTGTCTGTGGCCACTTACAGCATGAGCTGACGCACCAGGCACCAGTGTGTCAGCTCACCCGGTGCTGAAGTCACCACCCTTTCCTCACCACCACCTCACTAGACTTCGGTATTGCCAGCCAGTCAGTCAGCAAATATTGACAGAGCTTCCTGTGTGGTTAACAGCTAGAGAGATACACAAATCAGCTGAAAGATCAGATGAGGATAGGAAAGAAGGAACAGGGAGGGGTAAGAAGAGACAAAAACACTCAGGACCCCTCATAGAGGTGGGGGTCTATAAGATCTTTAGAAGGGAGGACAGAGCTGAAGAAGTCTCTACCCTCCACCCCTCAGGAATCTAAGCAGGTGTGAAATAAGAAAACAAAGGTGATAAAAGAACAATTGTGAGGCAGCTCAGGAGGCCAAGCAGGACAGCATAGTGTCTGCAGAGAGCAGCACGCCACCATTATCTAGTTTGCAGATGGACCACCCAGGAAATCTGTGAGCAATTAGGAGTGAGAAAAACAAATGGGAGGGGGGCACTTAGGAGGATGAGCAGTGGAGTCCCCAGACTATGTTCTGGCTAGGAATTCCAAAGTGAAGCAAGACGCTGGGACTAGAAGAAAAGGAAAATGGTGCAACCAAGTGGGGGAATGCACACCTGCCCATGCGCGCGCACACACACACACACGCACACACACCATCATATGAACTACAAAGTGAAATTTACAATGGACCAGAAAATAGACTTTTCAATATAGAAGGTAGGAAACCACATTGAAACTCTTATTTTCTGATACCCATTTGAACATTTAAAAGTGAATTTTGAACAGGATAAGGGAATTTTTAAAAATTACATTCATTTAATCAACAATAAGCAAACATGGGCTCACATACTCTTTCAAGGCTGACAGCCCATGACTCCTTTCAATACAATTCAAAATTGAGAGCTCATGGTCCTCCGGCCAAAGTGCAGATGAGCACCTGACACTTTGCGCTCCCGAGACGGGTCAGGCAATGTGCTGTGTTGTACATGCTTCACGAACCCTAACCCCGCAAAGAACGTATTAGCCTTCTTCTATGACAGATGAAGAGACAATCTCATCCTATGAAATATCCTGCACAAGGCCTCACTGGTAGGTGGCAAAGCCAGATTTCAAACACAGTTCCATATCTCTGCGAAATGCACATGGCCCTCCAAACTGAGTGGTTGGTCCCTACCTACAGTGTTGGACCTGGGCCTGGGCGTGAGCCGCTCCCTCTGCCCAAATCAGACTCTCAGCAGTTCTGCCCAGTCAAGTCCCTCCCATCCTCAAAGGCCTGTGTTTCCTCCATCTCCAACATGAAGCCTTTCTTGATCACTCCAGCCAGATGACCCCTCCCCACATCAGAAGAAACATGCTAAAGAACATTCTCATACCACATTATATGTCATATTTCCCTGTAAAATGTTTGAAAAGAATTTTAGAATTTTGCTCTGAAATACTCATTATACTTAGAAATTACTTATGCCCCCTCGGCAATCACTGTTTATACTTGAGATATAAGAGAGCCTGTAAGTTGTTTCTAAGTATGATAAACTTACTGTGCTTACTAAACTTAACAGTTATTAAGACTGATATGCGTTGTATGGGGTTTTAAACATTTATTAATTTCATTACGCAGGGGTTTCCTGCTCCCTAATTTTTGGAGCCTATTAATATGTTTTTTTTTTTTTTTTTTTTTTTTTTTTTTCAGGTCTCAAAGAGCATGGTAGGTCCCTGAAACTAACAGGTACTGAGCCCTGTGCCTCCGCTGTCTGACAGATAGAACAGCCCTGCCCATGCCTCAACCATGCATAGTGGTTATATGTACACCTGCGGTAAAAATCAGCCCCCATCCCCATGTATTCACAAACTTAAGATTATGGAAGACAGTGCTTTTTGTCTTGTCGACTAATATATATATATATATATTCTGAGACAGAGTCTTGCTCTGTCACCCCGGCTGGAGTGCCGTGGCGTGATCTTGGCTCACTGCAACTTCTGCCACCCGGGTTCAAGGGATTCTCCTGCCTCAGCCTCCGGAGTAGCTGCGACTATAGGTGTGTACCATCATGCCCGGCTTATTTTTTGTATTTTTAGTAGAGACGGGGTTTCACCGTGTTAGCCAGGATGGTCTCAATCTCCTGACCTCATGATCCACCTGCCTCAGCCCCCCAAAGTGCTGGGATTACAGGTGTGAGCTACTGCACCTGGCCCAACTGCTGATTTTTTTACAGTGACTAGCATAGCTGCTAAAAAATGAATGCTTAATAAACTTGCTAAAAAAATAACTCATAAATAAATCCCAAACCACAACTTCAACCATATGCCATCATCCCTTTCCTAAAATCTATTTGAAAAGCCTCTCAAAATGTTTGCATTTTCTTTATTTAACAAAAAAATGGCTTTGTTTGCATTGCTCTAAAAGATGGTACAAATAAACACAATAGAAAACAAAATACAAAGTGGAGATCTCTGTAAATATTTGACTTCTTGATGTTTGTTGCATTAGCAGGTAGTTACTGATTTCCTTCTAAGCATTTGTAAGAGACTTGTACTCAGAATATTATAGATATTCCACGTGCTGAATACAGCAATGGCTTTCTAGTACCCTGCAAATTGTTCTCAGGCCCAGAGAAATTTCCCTTGATGGTACATAGATTTTAACAGAGTGCACTCTAACTACATTTTAACATCTTACAGTGAAACAAAAACTGCGCACAGGCCCAGCTGTTACACGTGGTGAAGAGCAGGCTCGTGTTCAGGAGGAATTAGGAGAACAAGCAGCAGTGTCTGCTCCAGGAGTTCACACGATTCCTCTCACCCCTAGCTGAAAATGTTAACATTAAAAACTCTCCCTCATTTAGATATGCTGAAGTGGAATGTAACAAGGTTTACACAAATAACAGCATGCATTATTTCACATGCAAACCTTCACAGGTGACACTCATCCTTGGGTACAATATTTGGGTTTGAAATCCAATATTTGGGTTTGAAATCCTGGCTTTAACTCCTCTGTGGTAATGCTGCTAACTCTGGCCTCTTCTACCTTAAGATAATACTGCCACGATGTTGATTTTCTACACATGGGTTGTTGTGCTCGCCTCTAAGCCCAATAAAACCCCCAGTCTTACCTGGAGACTTCCAGAGATTTGGATTTCATGTGGTCACAGAGAGTGCGATTTAAATCCGAGAATAACCAAAATCCTTACACCTGAGCATACTGTGCTCCCATTGAAAACCAAGACGAGAAAAAGAAACACAGGAAGGAGGAAGGGCAAAGAGCCAGGAGAACCTGTGTTCTGTGTGGACCGGGATGGAGCTCCCCACCTCTTTCCATTGCTATCCCGCAGCACCGCTTTTCCCAGGACTCGAGACTTGGTTTCCAGTTCCTGCACCTCCTCCAGCAACGTCTTTTTGCAGGTGTGCTTGGCTCTGTATCATTAGGAAAAGACAAAAGAGAACAAACATGGCATAGGGACTTGACACAGCTGGGAAAGACAGGCCACTCCCCTCCCAGGACACAGCCAAAGGGCCTTTGGTGGAGGCCGAGGCTTGGGAAGTGGTGGAGCATTCAGTCTCTGTGCATGACATGGGTCCCATCTCCACAGCCTGGAAGCATCCTGAGTGCTGCAGTTCAGACCCGGACCATGCATATCAAGAGTCACCCCCACCCTGCAAAGAACCGGACGTCTGCTGAGGGGCCCAGTCACTCAGAGACTGGGTGGGGTTCCTGAAGACTCAGGGTCTGCCTCTAAAGCATTTATTGGCAGGATCTGAAAACTCAGAAGACTCTTTAAACCCTCACCTTAGTGAACAGACACTGGTTCTCTGGTCCAAGGACCCTAACTACAGTCAGAGAGCCCAGGGGTTAGTAAGTTTCCCCCCTCTCTCTTTAATAGGAAAAGAGCCACTGCCATAGCAGCCATGGGGCTTAGGATGCTAGAGTGCATGGTCTGGATGCAAAACCCTCGGTCTGAAACGTGGAGTCAACAGAAATCCCTAGTGCAGGTTTCCCATCTTCCTCAGTATTATGCCACTGAGGCCTGGGTGTGTGGACTTCAACTCACCACTGAAGTCCACACACCCAGGCCTCAGTGGCATAATACAACTTAGGAAATAACCCACAGCCTGGACAGCCCAGTCTTCTTGAATAGTAGGAAGAGTTCCCTGTATGCTTTTACTAATGAAACTAAGATGAATACCTCACAATGTTCAAATAATTGGCTAATCTCAGGGTCTTTATAAAATGGAAACTAAACAAAGTTAAAATTGAGCTACTAATTGGCAACAGTCTAGGTGAAAAGACATTTAACAAGATATGGGTTATATAAGAGAAAAAAACTGTAAAGAGAAAAGTCTCATAAATTAGCAACACATCAGATTGAAAAGCTTTGCATTGGTTTAATTTCAATATAAATACACGTGAGGATCCTGCTAGATACCAGGACCCAAAGAGAATGAGAACGGAAACTGAGCACTTTTGCTCAGAAATGACAACAGTGTCATGGGAACATTGTGAAAATGTGGGCCCTTCCTGCAGATTCCTGTACCACCCTGCCTGCCCTCCACCTTCAAGGAAAGAAAGCCTGTTAAGATAATGTGAGTCATCTCCTGACACTCTGAGTTAATCTATAATGGAGTATTAGCACTGAGATACTGTATATGCCCCTGTCATCCTTTCCCCCAAAGTAAACAAGGGAAAGCCACACAGGCTTTAACACATAATACCTTAATTCCATCAAACAGTGTCCTGAGACTCAGAATTAATAAAATACTGCATTTCAAAGCAGAGCCTGTGGAATTTTAATTTAAACAATAGATGAGCAAACGTCTAACAGTTTGCTGGAAAGGAGAGTCAGAAAGGATGTTAAAATGTACCCTGTTCATTATTATGTAACATATGGGGCCCCAAACGTGGTATTTTATCTCCCGGGCTTTGGGGGCTAGACTGACAATGAGGCCACCGAGTGCCTGTCCTGCCTGCCCTGCACCACCGGCTCGCATGGGTCCTAGAACAGCCTGAAAGATGAGGAGCATTGCTGGTTCTTCCAGGATCCCTCTCTCCACCATCATCCTCCCTCTCTCTCCCTCGCTCCCTTTCCCCTGCACAGGGGTAGAACAGACCCCATTGTTATTTCCCTGGCTGGGAGGAAAGGGGGTTCCTAAGAGGGAGGCTGGAATAGAAGGCTTGGGCACTGGGAGCCTACAGCTTAGGCTAGAACCTGACTCACTGTAGAAGCCGACGGTTTTCACTCAATCACAATACGGCCTCAGACGGCAACGGTCCGAGCATCTCAATGCTCCCAGGCATTGTGCGTGCCCTCGGTGGATGAAACTGCACCCATATTCCAGAGTTACTCAGCAATTTGATACTATTTCCACTAGGCGAGCCCCTATGACCTAGCCTGGGAACTTTGTTGCTGTTGGAAAACACTGAATTGCAATGCTGGGGGTGATTCAACTTCTCTTTCTGCATGTATTTAATAGCACCTGAGTAAAGGGATGCTGGCAATTTAAAACCCTGTTCTCAAGTACCTTTATCTAATAATGTCTGAATTAGAAAAACTGATCCTAAAATCTCCTCTGTCTAAAGGCTACATGTGAGTGGTCTAAAATTAATATGTATAGGCTATAAAGTCAGTTATTAAGCATTAGCCACTGGCCTGTCACTTAGGTCTCACCAGGAGCTGGGGTTTGGCGTGTCTGAGTCACAGCATTGACAGAGTAAGCCCCTTATCTGTAAATGGCTTCTTGCCCAGTGGTCCAGGGCTTGCTTCATCTAACCCCACATGGAGGGGCCAGATGACCACAGAAGGGACAGAGTGAGGGTGCTGGCTACTGACTCATGAGTGTGAGAGCTATCTGTGAGTCTTCAGATATGCCTTAGGGAGGGAGTCTCCAGGCTCTCAGAGACTTTTAAGAGAAACAGATTGTTTTAGGATCTTGAACTTTCCATCCTTTCTTTTCCCCTGTGTGCAAGAATAGCAAGTCAAAGGAAACGTTTAATTCTAAATGTGGATGGAAGTGTAAATATAACATGCTGCAAAAGAAATCAGTTAGAAAGTTAAAAGAAATCAAGGCCCATTTGTATATAGAAATTGCTCATTACCTCTTACTTCCATTTAACTGCCTATCTGGGATTATAATAAGGAAATGAAGTCATTCTGGAATTGGGCACTGTGTTGCTGATGTATGGTAAAATACAGGAGATACATCTAGATAAAAGGAAATTGGTTCCTCTGTGTTCAGTGGCTTTGAGCTTATATTATTTTTATAAAGCAATACTAACAAATTTCACCTACATGAGAGTCGGTATGTGGCAGCTTACCTAGGCATGCTGTCATCGGTAAACACTTTGGATGAATATAAGTGAAGGATATTAAAATAGTTCTGGGCAATTTAAACTTCATGCTTCTAATAAAAATACTCGTTAGCCAGATATCACATATAATCAATCAAGTATTTTAATAACAGGTAGGTTAGTTTGGTCCTACATGAAAATTTTGGTTAGCAGGATAAAGTGTAGGCATTTTATGGCATGCCAAATCTGACTTAAGATAGTCTAATAATGGATCTTCATCCAGAATATTAACAGACTTCATGGAAAAAGTGACTGAATTACCTCATTCTGGTTCTCTTTTCTTACTCTTAACAGCTCAGGTCCTGAAATGGAAGCGAGAAACTGGGCAAAGAAATGGGGAAAATGTAGAAAGACGGAGCAACTCACTTTCTTCAGTGCTCACAGAAATATACTTGAAAAGGCAGGCCTGCCTTAAGCTGGAATTTAAAAGCCTTTTTTTTTTCCTTTGAGACAGAGTCTCGCTCTGTCGCCCAGGCTGGAGTGCAATAGCGTGATCTCGGCTCACTGCAACCTCCACCTTCCGGGTTCAAGCCATTCTCCTGCCTCAGCCTCCTGAGTAGCTGGGATTACAGACACTTGTCACCATACCCAGCTAATTTTTGTATTTTTATAGAGACAGGGTTTCATCATGTTGGCTGGGCTGGTCTCAAACTCCTGACCTCAGGTGATCCGCCTGCCTCTGTCTCCCAAAGTGTTGGGATCACAGGCATGAGCCACTGCACCCGGCCTGAAAGTCCTTTCAAAAGAGACTGATAATCACCAAAGTTCAGAACAAAACAAGACATTCTTAAGATGGGCCCAAGGCAAGATGAGAGCCCCGAAGCTCCCTCAGCATCACCATGTGCTACCATCACAGGGCAGGGTCTTCAGCTGCCCCTGTGCCCACTCACGAATGCCAACCTCTTCTGGGAACCCCAACTCAAATCCAATGATGGTTTTTGGGGACAAGCAAGATTAATATATTTTTTTTTTTGTTCTGTGCATGAGAAGAAGCAGCTAAGTGTTTTCTAAAGCTGCAATTTAGAAAGAGAAATCTCAGCGAAACACTAGCTTTCTCAGAGGTAAGCGATTCACAATATGCCTCCTCTTTTTGTAAGAAGCTTCCAAATTGACTTGCCTCAAAAACATTTCGGGTTTGGAGTATAATATGAGACATAATATGGGCCTCACGATCAGAGGGAAAATGCGCCAGTAAACTGAAAAATTTCTTGTTTTTGAGGAGAGGGGTGAGGGTAGTTTAGATATTAAATAGATATTACAAATTGAGCATATATGTGCTTTGGGCAAATATTCCAGGTGACAACCAATATACGCTATTTTCCCTGCTCCCTCAAATAAAACAAGACAAAAATACATTTTGGAAAGCACCTGTGGGATTCAGTAGGGACCTTTCTGGCTTAACCCAGAGCCGAGATGCTGTTGGTTCCCAGGAAAAGCTGAGTTCTGGGCCCGTGGTGCCAGGTGCTGGGTGGCAGAGCACTCCTGCTGCACAGGGATGATCCTCAGCCTCCCGAGCTCGCCATGCCGGCACCTCCACAGCAGAGCCGGGGTTTGTGCCCTGACACGGTTGGCAAGCTCCTTGGAAAGGAAGTGATTTTACTCTTTCCATATGGTGAAGCTGGGAGTAGTGTCATCTGATTTATCCTTGTTAAAATGTAAATGGTGCTAATTTTATAGCGCCAGGGGAAACCAAAAACAAGTCCTGTTGGAGGGAATAGATAATTTGCTTTGTGGTGACAGGGAATGATTACTTAGAACGCATTGGAAACGAGCCAGCAAATGGACAAAGAGGCACAGACATTTCGAAATCTATAAACATTCTCTTTCAGACGGAAGAAAGAGGCTATTGCTCAAGTCTGCAAATACACAGTCTCAATAGAATTTTTTTCATGGCACTGATTTGAGATAGCTGAATTTAAATAAACTAATTTATAATCATGTTACTAGTTTTCAATCACTATAAATAGAAAAAGCCAGCTGATGTGGCCAAGACTATCCTATATTTATCTAAAACTAATATCTTTGCAAAACAAAAATTTTGAACCAGTTCAGCACAGGAATAGATTGTATCACAATTGGGCCTATTGGCTGAAAGAGCAAATAAGAGAATGAATATTTTCTTATGATAAATCTATTAGATTAAGAAAATATATTTTCTGGCTATAATCTTTTCATTTCTGAGGATTCTGATTCTGCTATTTACAGAATATGGTTTTACTAAATAAAATGGAAGTAAGGGTAAATCAAAGAATTTAAGAAATTAGAATTACTTAATTTTTCTAACAGTTAAAAAACTTAGTGAATAGGAAAAAACCCCACAAAAATCCACATTATAATATTCTTTCCCCCTCTGTCTAGATCTGAGGTGTCATTGGTTGTCGAGATAATGCCAAAATGAAGACTTTTTCAAAAGAATCCTTAACTGTCAGGCGAGAAAAATTCTCACTGAGTGTGGGAGGAATGGAAGGATAAAAATGAAATCTGATGTCTTTTCCTGGAAGGTTTGGATTAAAGTCTCACTTCTCTATCTCAGGGTCCCAAAATAATTGTGTTTTGCCCAAAGTAAAGCTGAGCACAGAGTCTCAATTTTCAGAGAAGTTTGCAGCTATTTGTAGGAGAAATTGGCTCCCCCAAAACAAAAATCAGTCATATTTTATTTGGAACAGCCCCTCCTTTTGCTCATGGATAAAATTAAAATTTACATGATCCTGAACTTGGTTGCTTCTTTCACGTTGTAACAAGATATCTTGAAAATGACATATTTTAAAACATAAACATGAAAATTGAATATGAATGATTTTCTATTTAACCTATGGGCTAATGTCCTCTTTGTGACTGGTTTTCTCATAGACTTGTGAACTAACCCTTTGAAAGAATTTTATTGAAAGTATTCCTACTCTGAGTTGTTTGGAAAAATGAAGAATACTTCATTCTTGTAATTTGAAATGACTTACCTATATGTAGCTTTCCTCTAAGCATGGAAGTGAAGCCAGGCCACATTTGTGACCACTGAGCACTGAGTTTACGATATAAAGAGAGATGAGAGTTTTGAGTCACAGTTTCTCAACTTGATGGAATGGATGTGTACTTAAAAACTCTGCCTTATAAGGCAACGTCTCTATTGATCTTCACAGTTTCTCTCAGGGCTCCTTTGTGTCTTCAGCTTTTCTTTTCTGTTTGTTTATTTTTATTTAGAGACAGGGTCTTGCTCTGTTGGCCAGGCTGGAGTATAGTGACACGACCATAGCTCACTGCAGCCTCAAACTCCTGGGCTCGAGTGATCTTCCCACCTTGGCCTCCTAAGTAGCTGAGACTAGAGGTATGTGCCGCCATGGCCAGATAATTTTTCTATTTTTATGGTTGTCTATATTTTCATATCAAGATGAAGCACAAGTTAAATTTATAAAAAAAATTTTTAAAGATCTCTTTCTCTGGCAGGTGGTAGAAGACCCATTTCTTCCAAATGCCTTTCATTCTCATACCCTGTGGCAGGGCTTATGGGAAAGACAATTCCAGGGACAGATAAGTCAGACTTGGGGTCCCCGCTTCACTTTTAAACTTACGCTCTCCATGCCACATCTTCAATCAAACAGGCAGTAGGAACCAGAAATAATCCCAACCAGAAGTGTGCGGAGCTCAGGACCATAGTTGCCTGCGAGAAATAGAAGTGACACTTGCTTGAATACTTTCTCTTTCAAAAACAACACAATGTAATTTAATCAAGGAAAATATCCCATAATACAAAAACAACGCATCGTATTAAATGCAATGAGAGGTAACCCAGGTACTGGCAGGATGGTCAAGGAGACGGAAGGGGCTTGCTCCTTTCTGCAGCCCTCTCTCCTCTCACTTCCATTCTTCTAGTTTGACGTGTGTTCTTGCCTCTCTCTTTTATAAAGTGCTTCAAGCCTCTTCCAATTGGGATGCTGTCTTAAATCTTCCTAAAGAGAGCTACTGGAGCCGCCAACACTGCTTCACTGAGGAGTAAACTTTGCCTCACTATGTTTCTCCATTCACTCATCATCAGCTCCTTTTCTCCCAATGCCCATTCATTCATGGAGCCAGGACCCATGTCATCGCTACTTGGTACAAGGCATGGTGGTTCTCCCCACCTAGGAAAGGAAGATGAATAGGTTATAGTCCTTGCCTTCAGGGAATTAAATACCCTGTGGTGCAATCTACATTAGACAGTGGAATATGGTGCATATCATGAAAATATCCAATGGGGCTTCTGGCAAGACTTCTTAAAGACGACAGAGTATGAGATGTACCTGGAAACATAAACAGGATTTCAGCAGCTAGAGATGGGTAGATGGACAGAGATGACAAGTGGAAGGATGAAGGACAGGGGAGAGCAGCAAGGAGTGCAGCTTTCAAGGAGACTTCCTTGTTCCTGGCACGCTGGTCAGGGATAGCTTGGGAGGGAACAGGTAGAGAGGGTTTCAAAGATCAGAGCTGCAGGGCCAAGTTAGATGTTAGGTGAGTTGAAAAGAGAACTTAGGGCAAAAGGAGAGGGAGGGAGAAGATTACTCTGAACAGAGATAGGGGCCAGAGTAGAGCAGATGCCTTCAATTTTGGTTTTGAATGAGCAAAAGCCTGGAGCTGGCTGGGAATTGGGAGGCTGGCCTACAAGGGTGGGACACTTGAGAAAGGGACTCAAATTACTGTGACAGACCCTTCGTGTCCAGCGGATTTCTTTTCTGGAGTCCTCATCCATTTGGTCCTGCTGGAATAGAGGTTTCGCTAGAGCTCACTGCAAAGTTGAGTGAGACTTACAGAGGGAGGGAGAGCAGAGGGCCTGAGGCACAATTAACTGCCTCTGGGACCTCCCACAGGGACTGGGAGGGTCTGAGAATCCTGGAGGCCTGGAGAAGCTCCCTTTATACAACGAGGGCAGGATTTACCCGACTCAAGCCAACTTGAGTTGAGCATCCAACTGTCAACCCACTCTTTGGTTTCCATCTTCTGCTCCAGATAGACGGCCACATGCACTGCAGCCCTGCCACTCCCTCTGCCCTGCAGGGCTTCCCTGCCCAGCCTCTGTCCTCACAGCATCCCCACCCACTTACCCTGATCCCCAGCACCCAGCTTCCCCATCTAGGCATGGCCATGCCTAACCATGGCCCTTCTGCCTCTGAGCACCTTCACATAGCCCTGTTGCTGGTGCTTGGCATTTTATGACAATTAAACCAAAAAGCAATGAGGTTTGCAGGAAAAGAGTCAAAATTCAACCCTGGAATGGGAGGATTTGCTTTCCTTTTCAAACAACCAAGAGCATCAGCTTTTGACAGAAAAGTTTAGAACCTTAAAAATGCGTGAGTACATTTTGCCCTATCAATTACATCTCTCAGAATTCATCCTAAGGAATGAAGAAAACATGCAAAGAAGCAAGTACAATGATATTCACAAGAGTGCTGTTCTATCAGAGAACCCAGAAATAGGTGTCCTAGAAGAAGATCTATTAAATCCACCATGGCACTTACATATGATGGACTTCCATGCAAGCAATTGAAGTAATGCAGAATTATATTTGTCGACAGAGATGTCGTATTCTACTGCTACTGAGAAACATGAGTTCTGTGATAACATCTCATAGAGGACCTATCATGGCGGTTGTGGGAAAGGAATCAAGACTGGCCCAAGCTTCAAAATTAAACTTGAGGTGTCACCCCCAGATGAGGAACACCCACACATACACATCTTTATTACACATTTGTCAATACACATCAACAGATACCATAAATTTTGTAGTCCTGTTTTGGTATTTTCTTACCTTTATGAAAACATTCCAGGACTTTAAAAACAGTGGGGTGTCCCAGGCCCCGATGGATTTGAGAGTACTTCCTTCAAGTGTGGGCAGGCTCACATGCTCAGGAACAATGCACAGAACAGTACATGGAAACAAGGATCTGGGTGGCACAACTGGTGATTTGTATTGTCATATCTGTCTGTCTGCATTTCCTACACGTATTTTGGCAAAACTCAACTCTCTCTCCCCAACCAAGAAAACTACAAGAAAGGGATTGGATTGGATCAGCTGCTCCTTCCACCTCCTGCTGTCCTGCCTCCAGGGTAAACAGGGTCTCCAGAGCCCAGCTAGGACCTTCGGTTTTGCTGATGCTATAGATGCTGGAGGGGGTGCCTGGCCCCTGGAAGATGGACTTGTTCAAGCCGTACTTGTGAGGATACATGCAGGACCATTCACTATGTGTATTTATTTAAGAAAACAGTGATTTTACAATAATGCATCATTTAAAATAGATTATAACTCAAATTACCCTGTAAATATGTAAAATATTATATATCAATAAAAAATAGATTATGAAACTCATAACTTTTGTTGCTGAGGGAGGAAAGGCAAATGAACTTTGAATTCTCTTGTTGAAACTATGAAGCCTGGCCTAAACTAATAAAGGTTATATGGAGACTTGAAAGTATTGTTCTGTTGCTCATCTTCAAAACTAGGAGCTGTCAATGTGATACATAGAACTAATTTTAAACGTTTGTCTCAGAAAGTTTCCAACTGTCCTATTTTTCACAGATGGACCGAGACTCAGAGTCCTGAAATCCTTCTAAGGTGATCTACTGACCACTTAGGTCCCATATGCCTAGGAACTCACTGCAGTAAATTATAGGAAAGTGAGGCTTAGGTCAGTGGAATTATTGATACATTAGGACACAAGCTGGTGATGGCCAGACACAGGATTGGAGGCTTGTCTGATTGTAAAACCAACGAGCTGGGCAGCACTGCCCTGGGTCAGACTAGGAGTATTAACAACAGACACCCACACACCTGCAGATCAGGATTTGTGAATGCATTAGCATCAGCCATGCCACTAATCACATGCACCCCAGTGCCCCAGCACCAGCAGTGCACAAATGTGGTGACAAACTAAAAAAGGTGTTTTTTTTTTTTTTTGAGACAGAGTCTTACTCTGTCACCCAGGCTGGAGTGCAATGGCATGATCTCAGTTCGCTGCAACCTCCACCTCCCAGGTTCAAGTGATTCTGCTGCCTCAGCCTCCTGAGTAGCTGGGATTACAGGCACATGCTACCATACCCAGCTAAGTTTTGTATTTTTAGCAGAGATGGGGTTTCACCATCTTCGCCAGGCTGATCTCAAACTCCTGACCTCGTCCTACCTGCCTCAGCCTCCCAAATGCTGGGATTACAGGGATACATGTGCAGAACGTGCAGGTTTGTTACATAGGTATACATGTGCCATGGTGGTTTGGTGCACCCATCAACCCGTCATCTACATTATGTATTTCTCCTAATGCTCTCCCACCCCTAGACCCCCACCCTCTGAAAGGCCCCAGTGTGTGGTGATGAGCTTTTTTTCATACGTTTGTTGGCCACATTAATGTCTTCTTTTGAGAAGTGTCTGTTCATATCCATCACCCACTTTTTGATGGGGTTTTTTCTCGTAAATTTTTGTAAGATCTTTATAGATTCTGGATATTAGTTATTTGTCAGATGGATAGACTGCAAAAATTTTCTCCCACTCTGTAGATTGCCTGTTCACTCTGATTATAGTTTCTTTTGCTGTGCAGAAGCTGTTTAGTTTAATTAGATCCAATTTATCAATTTTGGCTTTTGTTGCAATTGTTTTTGGTATTTTAGTCATAGAGTCTTTGCCCATGCCTGGGTCCTGAATGGTATTTCCCAGGTTTTCTTCTGAGGTTTTTATCATTTTAGGTTTTATGTTTAAGTCTTTATCCATCTTGAGTTAATTTTTGCATAAGGTATGAGGAAGGGGTTCAGTTTCAGTTTTCTGCATATGGCTAGCCAGTTTTCCCAACACCAATTATTAAATAGGGAATCCTTTCCCCATTGCTTGTTTTTGTCAGCTTTGTTAAAGATCAGATGGTTGTAGGTGTGTGGTGTTATTTCTTAGGCTTTGGTTCTATTCCATTGGTCTATATACCTGTTTTGGTACCAGTATCATGCTGCTTTGGTTACTGTAGGCTTGTAGTATAGTTTTAAGTCAGGTAGCATGATGCCTGCAGCTTTGTTCTTTTTGCTTAGGATTGTCTTGGGTATATGAGCTCTTTTTTAGTTCCATATGAAATTTAAAGTAGTTTTTTTATAATTCTTGAAGAAAGTCAGTGGTAGCTTGATGGGGATAGTATTGAATCTATAAATTACTTTGGGCGGTATGGCCATTTTCATGATATTGATTCTTCCTATCCATGAGCATGGAATGTTTTTCCATTTGTTTGTATCCTCTCTTATTTCCTTGAGCAGTGGTTTGTAGTCCTCCTTGAAGAGGTCCTTCACATCCCTTGTAAGTTGTATTCTTAGGTATTTTATTCTCTTTGTAGGAATTGTGAATGGGAATTCACTCACAGTTTGGCTTTCTGTTTGTCTATTATTGGTGTATAGGGATGCTTGTGATTTTTGCACATTGACTTTGTATCCTGAGACTTTGCTGAAGTTGCTTATCAGCTTAAGGAGATTTTAGGCTGACATGATAGGGTTTTCTAAATATACAATCATGTCATCTGCAAACAGATAATTTGACTTCCTCTCTTCCTATTTGAACACTTTTTATTTTTTTCTCTTACCTGATGGCCCTAGCCAGATCTTCCAATACTATGTTAAATAGGAGTGGTCAGAGAGGGCATCCTCATCTTGTGCTGGTTTTCAAAAGGAATGCTTCCAGTTTTTTTTTTTTTTTGCCCATTCAGTATGATATTGGCTGTGGGTTTGTCATAAACAGCTCTTATTATTTTGAGATATGTTCCATCAATACCTAGTTTACTGAGAGTTTTTAGCATGAAGGGGTGTTGAATTTTATCAAAGGCCCTTTCTGCATCTATTGTGATAATCATGTGGTTTTGTCATTGGTTCTGTTTATGTGATGCATTATGTTGACTGATTTGCGTATATTGAACCAGCCTTGTATCCCATGGATGAAGCTGACTTGATTGTGGTGGATAAGCTTTTTGATGTGCTGCTGATTCAGTTTGCCTGTATTTTATTGAGGATTTTTGCATAGATGTTCATCAGGAATACTGGCCTGAAATTTTCTTTTTTTGTTGTGTTTCTGCCAGGTTTTGGTATCAGGATGATGCTGGCCTCATAAAACGAGTTAGGGAGGAATCTCTCTTTCTCTACTGTTTGGAATAGTTTCAGAAGGAATGGTACCAGCTCCTCCTTGTACCTCTGGTAGAATTTGGCTTTGAATCTGTCTGGTCCTGGACTTTTTTTTGGATAGTAGGCTATTAATTATGTCACCCAGAACGACCCCTGCCCTACTCTGTTGTACCTTCCTGAAGCTGTTATGTGGATGTAAAGACAGGCAGTTCCCATGCCATTCTCCACAGGGCATGACATGGGAAACGAGGCAGGGAAATAACATATTGCCCCTGAGACATGTGCCTTATTTCCAAGGTGACAATGGGACAGGTTTAAAACTGGTACTGTGTGGTTTAAAAATAAGCAGTAGGCTGGGCACGGTGGATCATGCCTGTAATCCCTGTACTTTGGGAGGCTGAGGTGGGTGGATCACCTGAGGTCAAGAGTTTGAGGCCAGGCTGGCCAACATGGTGAAACCCTGTCTCTACTAAAAGTACAAAAATTAGCCGGGCGTGGTGGTGGGCGCCTATAATCTCAGCTATTTGGTAGGTTGAAGCAGGAGAATCACTTGAACCCGGGAGGCAGAGGCTACACTGAGCTATGACGTTGCCATTGCTCTCCAGCCTGGGTGACAGAGTGAGAATCTGTCTCAGAAAAAAAAAAGCAGTCTGTACGCTCTTTTACTTTCAAGAACAACATAAATAAAGCAAAGTTCACTGCAGACACATGTGCAGTCTATCTTCCATGTCTCAGGGGCAATTGTCCGGCCGGCGCCATGGGAAGAGCTGCAGAGGTACCTGAATGCCCAGCCTCAGCCCTTGCTGGGGCTGTCCTCTGGCAGAGGTGAAACTGCAGCTTCCAGGAATTATACTGGGGGGCTGTGTGCTTCTGGCATATTGTTTATATTGTGTGCTTTTAGGCAGTTTTAACAATCATTATTTCTAGATTGCAACCTTCCTGTGGTTGTATAGAAAGCCAAGAGAGGCACTGTGCTGGCACAGCAAAGTTATCCTCCGTCCCGAAGGGAAAAATTGGATGCCTAACGGTCGCCAAACCCCTCACAATTCAGACCATTAGGGTTAATGTCAAAGCATAGTATTTAGGACAGATACTGATAAAGATAGGGCAGACCTCGCCTTGTCACCATCTGAGTGAGGAGCCCTGAGATGGGTCCCCTCCCATCTGCTATGGCCCACTGGCCTCTGCAGGTGGAAGGTGCAGGGATACAGGGACTAAAGCTGTTCTCCTGCCCCTGCAGAGCTCAGCCCTGGAACAGATGGATACCATTTCATTTCATTCACTCACTGCTGGCTGCACTACCTCAACACACACCCTCTGGCACCATCTGTGAGTAACCCATGTTTCCCATGGCAGAGGGAGAACGTACTTTGCTCACCCCTCCTCCAACAGGGGTGACAAAGTAAGGAGCCTGGTGGAGGCACCATTGAGGAAGGGCTTCTGAAAGGACCAAAGACAGTGACCAGCAAGTGTTTCCCACAAGGCCGAGGAGCTGAAGCTTCCAGGAGGGGCTGGACTGCACAGTCTTGAAAAGCATGACCTGCGTCCCCTTAGGCTGCCATAACAAAACACCACAGACTGGGTGACTTAAACCACAGATACGTATCTGCTTGCAGTCCTGGAGACTGGAAGTCTATGATCACGGCACCAGCATGGTCGGGTTCTGGTAAGGGCCTCTTCTTGGCTTGCAGAGACCTCCCAGTTCACCGTGTGCTCTTTTTACACACAAATCAAGAGTGTGAGTAAGCTCTCTACTGTCCCTTAGAAGGGCACTGATCCCATCACGAGGGCCCCATCCTCCTGACCACAGCAACCCTAGTTATCTGCTCAAGGCCCCATGTCAATACTATCACATTGGAGGTTAGGGCTGCAACACTGGGATTTGAGGAAGGACAAACATTCAGTCCATAGCAAGCATGGGCAGACTGCCGGGCCTCCAATCCCAGCTCTGCCACTGACTCATTACTTACCACTGTGCCTTAGTTTCTTCCTCTGTAAAATGGGGAAAATACATCTCGTAGGGCTACTGTGAGACTTAAATGAATTACTAAATGTAAAGTACTATAAAAGGTGCTTGGCACATGGTAAGTGCTATACACATTACCTCTAGATAACTAATGATTTTTCTACATTGTTGATTATAACCACAATTCTTATTCCAACATCCTAAATGTGGCCAACGGTAATGTGTGATGATTCCTTAATGAGTTTTGACGGGGAATTGTGTCCCAGGGAGTGCGATCTGCTCCTGCTGTCAGGAAAAGGCCTACCTACCACTCCTCTCAGATAGGTAGAAGGGTTGAGCTGTGCTACAGAAGTCCCAGATTATACAGGAAACAGGTTGCTGATTGGTGACAGACAGTAAGTGATAATAGTGACGCTGGCGCCGAGAGAAAGCTAAGTGTCTTCTTTATACTCCAACACAAGCATCAACCCCTGGTGCCCAATGCCCACTGGCTGCCTTCTATTTTAACTAATTGGTGCAGGTGAACATCCCCTCATCAGGCGGTAGCAAGTGTGATGTTCCCTTATCTGCTGTTATCGCCACAGAACACCGCTAAGGACGCACTCAGATGTCACTCTTTGATGATGAAGGATGTTCTGTGCCCAAATGGATGAGGAAAGAGGGGATGATTGCTCATGAAAAGTGTTGTCCACATAGCTGCACATCAAAATGCTGACCAGGGTGTCTGCCTGAGTCATGGGTCCAGGAAGAAGAGGGTGATTCTCGGCCCAGGTTGTACTCCGGAGCCTCAGTTACTTCCACATGGATGGGGAAGGAGTGAAGCCTCCATCACTCAGAGTGGAACTGCTCAGGCCTCATGCTTATCTTTATCTTCTCCTTATCATTGAATGAAAGGGGACTTCAGAGCTGGAAGTCCTGGAGGCCTCTTGGCCTTGAGGCTTTTATGGGGACTCCCAGACTGCAGGAATCATATGCTGAAGACATCTAGTCATTGTCACTGCTAATGGTGAAGACTTCTCCCACCCCACAGCGGGCCTTGCCGGTGCTAAAGGCAAGCAGTCAGCCACAGGGCCTGACAGGAGTGATGCCAGGAAGGACACGATCCCCAGCCTCTATTTTCCTACTTGGAATTAATGAAGATGTAGAGAATGGAGACCACACAACAGAAAGCATATACACATGAGCACACCCTGAATGTGAGATATTTCGTCTGAGCGAAAAGTCCGTCAGTTACTCCTTTGGGCATTGAGAACACCCTTGAAAATGCTAATAGGACCTGGAAGACTCATGGATGCTGGATGAGAGTACTGTGGGAAGTTACATCAAGCCACATGATCAACTGGATCTATCTTCCGGGATCTTCAATCTCACTCAAAGATTTGGAAAACAGAACCATTCATATTGAAACTAATAACATTTCGCAGTACATTTGAATAATTTCTGTTTACCTAAAACTAGTGTCTTTGAGTAAATATCATTTTTGAAATGTAATGCCATAGGATGCATACTCGGGCCTCCTGGGGTGTGTCCTCACTCCCCCGTTAGAGGAATTCCATGGGAGAGTTTGAGGAGAGTGGAATTAAGTCAATGTGTATCTGGGTTTGACAATAGTTTATATCAGCTTGCAGAGGACATGCACCAGCGACGTGGGCAGGAGCTGAAGATGCTGAGGTGAACATGGAGGCCTTGAATTCCCAACCCTGAACTACGTCATGACGGGGCTCATAGGGAGGCTTCTCCTGTGGCCACTGCTGTGGCTCAAGGTCATTTTGCCTTTCATGGAGTGGATTTCCCGGGGTGCTTCTCAGTCTGAATCTCAGTCTGTATCTCAGACTTGAGATGTATGAGAGAGACCCTCAGGAGGAGAGAGATGTCCCCTGAGGACACGACCACTGGCCTCCTTGGCCTCACTGAGTGGCTGGACTCACAGGGATGGTCTCAGCAGTGGAGTAAGGTGGTGAATTGGGAGTGAGGACTCGGGATTCAGATGGACCTGGGATGGAACTGTGCCTCAGCCTTACACTGCGACACGTAAAAGGTTAACTAACCTTCCATGCCTCATTTTTCTCCTCCATAAAATCAAGACAGCAGTAGAAGCTGCCTCACAGGGCTGTCCTCCTTGTCAGCTGTGCTCCTCCTCTCACACAATCCATTTCACCAGAACCCGGAGAGGTACTGGAATGAAACCTTTAAAACTAAGCACATGCGTCTTCCTTCCACAAATTCTACTCTTCCCCGACCCCAAGTATCTGTACAGTGCCTTGTGCTGATCTTGAAACAGCTCTGACTGTAAAATGACTTAGCTGGAGCCAATGAGCTCAGTGGCTGGAGCACGGCACCAGGCGTCTGAGCCCCTGCCAGCTGGCCGCGATCCATCCCTCCGGCAGCCTTCCCGGAGCAGAAAAATCCGGGGACCCCTTGATGAGACATTTTCTCCAATGTTTTCTTTAACTCTGACAACTGCAACTGAAATTTAGCAGCAGCTTGTAGCCCCCCCAGGGATTCTTCTTTCTCTCTCTCTCCCTTTCACTATTACTCTTTTTACTGCCCCTCCACACCAAAGTTCATGCTTTTTAAAAAAAAAAAAAAAACAACAGAAAAACGTTCTTGGGAGAGAAAAGACTTGAATTAATAAAGACTTTATAATAACCCAATGAAAATGGTGAAAAATATCCGTCCCAAGTATCAAATTCAGAAATTAAAATAATGCTTTCTAATTTTAATGTTGATTTGTTTCTTTTGTGAAATGAATAATATTACATCCACCACTAATCTGCCTTCCTTCTGCCAGCAGTTTTTTTCTTTTTGAGATGGAGTCCTGTTGCCCAGGCTGGAGTGCACTGGCACAATCTCGGCTCACTGCAACCTCTGCCACCCAGGTTCAAGTAATTCTCCTTCTTCAGCCTCCCGAATAGCTGGGATTACAGTCATGTGCCACCATACCCAGCTAATTTTGGTATTTTTAGTAGAGATGGGGTTTCAGCATCTTGGCCAGGCTGGTCTTGACCTCCTGACGTCTTGATCCATCCATCTCGGCCTCCCAAAGTGCTGGGATTATAGGCGTGAGCTACCGCACCCGGCTCTACCAGCAGTTTTTGAGAACTTATTATGTGTCAACCTGTTGGTTACTTCTGAGAGACACAAAGATGAAGAAAGCACACTCCCCCAGACCTCATCAATAAGCATCTATGCATTTGACAGAATGGGGTGCATACTGTAGGCTAGGCTAGTGATTCACACACATACATACACACTGCTGGGAGCACAGGCAGATTAATCAGCACACCCTGTGGTCATTCCAACTTCCAACAAGGGTATCCCAAATTATAAAAACGTATATATTTTTTGCCTAAAACCAACCCTCACACTCCCCCCAACCCCCCGTCCCTAGTATTTCGTATTTTCATCAATGACACACTGGCTTCAGGCATAAGTGAGAGGCAGGTCTTGGTTTCAGGTTCCACTCTCCTCTGTCAAACCCTTCTTTCCTGGATTTTCCCACATATACTATTTCAAAAACCCTTATAAGGGAGATATTAATTATTCCCATTTTACAGAAGAAGTAAGGCTCAGGGGTTGAATAGACAGTCCAAGGTGATACAGTAAGGGACCAACTCAGGATTTGAATTTAGGTCTTTCCAATTCGAGAGTCAGTGCCTGTCCCACGGTGTCAGAGATACATATTTTTTAAATAAATTTTTTTCTTAGAGATAGATAGACTCTCGTTATGTTGCCCAGGTTGGAGGGCAGTGGCTCTTCACAATTGTGAGCCCACTGCTGATCAGCACAGGAGTTTTGACCTGCTCTGTTTCTGACCTGGCTTGTTCATCACTCCTTAGGCAACCTAGTGGTCCCCTGTCCCCAGGAGGTCACCATACTGATGCCAAATTAGTGCAGATACCCTATTGGCATGATGCACTACAGAACTCCTGGGCTCACACAATCCTCTTACAGGCATATATATATTTTTTTTTTTTTTTTTTTTTTTTTGAGACGAATGTCACCCAGGCTGGAATGTAGTGGCGCAATCTTGGCTCACTGCAGCCTCCGACTTCCAAGTTCAAGAGATTCTCCTGCCTCAGCCTCCCAAGTAGCTAGGATCACCACCATGCCTGGCTAAGTTTTGTATTTTTAGTAGAGACAGGGTTTCACCATGTTGGCCAGGCTGGTCTTGAACTCCTGACCTCGGGTGATCTGCCTACCTTGGCCTCCCAAAGTGTTAGGATTACAGGTGTGAGCCACTGGTACAGCCCTTAGAGGCCTATATTCTTAATAGACAATGGCTTTACTGAATACTTCATCATTTACTAATATTTTCTATATTATGATTTGCTAGCATTTAAATACCTTTCATTTTAATCAACTGCAAGCCTTTAAATTTGCATCGTCCAGCTTCGATTTCTAGCCCAGCAATCCTAGTCTGACTTTACCACACATAACTTTATTATTTTACTATATTTCTGACCCTTGTCTTTCTGTTTTGCTTAAAACGTAACAGTTTAAAACGATAAACGTAATACCTGGACTGTTTCCAGGGGATTTCTCTATTCCTCCAGCACACTGCAGTTGTGCTAACTGAGCAAGCAGTCATGCATCATTACACAATAAAGCAAAGCTGCTATGTCTTGGTGCGCAGTTAATAAGCAACATGTAGCTTATTCATGAATAGAGGGCTGGGAGTCTAAACAGCCAGCCAGGTTTGATTGGATTTCATGGTTCCTACTATTCCTTAGTAGTACAAGTCCTATTAAGGCTGGGACCTAGGAAGCAAAAATAGCAGTCTCCAAATCGTATCGGAGGAGATCGACAAGTGACAAAATACAGATGCATATTGCTTAACAACAGAGATATATTTTGAGAAACGTATCATTAGGTGATTTTGTCATTGTGGGAGCATCATGGACTGTACCTACACTAACCTAGGTGGAATCGCACACTGGACACGTAGGCTATCTGTTCTAGCCCGTTGCTTGTAGACTACAAACCTGTACAGCGTGTGCCTGTTCTGAATTCTGTAGGCAATTGTAACACAATGCCAAGTATCCGTGCATCTGAACATATCTAAACATATAAACAGTAGGGTATAAATATGGCATTATCATCTTAGGGGACCACCCTTGTCATATGTGTGGTCTGCTGGTGACTGAAACGTTGTTACATGGTGCATGACTAGAATCATTTTTATGAAAGGGAAGTAATTTGAGTGAGGAGAGGAAGCCTCCAGTTGACCGCATAGCAGCTCCCCAGGGATTCCAAGCTTGCAACTCCTGAACTATCCTGGAGGTATCATTATTGTTCTGAGGATCTCCAGAGAGAGGATGCCTCCCACTCTGGACCATCTCAGATGCTTTCTAGATTCAAACCCTGGAGGCAAATGCTCTCGTTCCTCTAATGGAGCCCCCAGAGCAGCACGAGGGCTGCTGCTCAGACCCCTCCATTCTCTGCAATGCCCAAGGCTCTCAGCCGGGACATGAGAAACCTCACCGGATAAGGCTTGAAATCTAGCAGATGCCCTGTCCATGGACAGGGGAGGGAGATCTAGCAAATAGGCAATACTACTTGTCCAGATAGAACACATCAAGACCTACTTCATACCACAGGCTGATGTTACTTACAGGTAGACCAGAGAGCTCACAGTGAAAAGCATTCAACATTTTTTTAGAAGAAAACATAGGAGAATATCATTATGACCTTGATTAGCTTTTAGAGAACATACAAACAGCAAAAACCAAGAAAGAAAATCGATAAGCTTGCCTACATGAACAGTGGAAAACTCTTGTATTAAAGCACACCATAAACAATGTTAAAGAAAAGCCACAGACCAAGAAATTTGCAGTGTGCATTCCATTCCAGATTATGCCCTTTTGGGAAATTCATTCATGTCCACAACTAGATATGATTAGGAGTGTTCACTATAGCATTTCTGGCAATTGTAGGGAAAAAAAAAGAAAACTCAAATGTTTATCAGTGGAAGATTAAAAAAATTTTTTGGCATATTTATATAATGGAAAACAGCATTCAAATGAATGTTCTACAAGTATATCACTATGATAAACTTCAAAATGTTTTTTTAAAAATAATCGGTGTTGAGGAAGGATATATAAAATACAATCTGTTTAAAGTTTCAAAACCCTGCATGATTAGCACCGTGTATTATTTATATTTTCTATAGGTTTACACATGCAGAATACACGCATGAAAACAGTAAACAGTAAAGTAATGAGAGTATTTCCATCTCAAGGAGAATGAAACTAGGAGATAACGAAGGACGCCTATATAATGTGGTCTGCATTTTATTTATTTTCAAAAGATATGAAGAAAAACAGTATGTTAATATTTGAATAGGCCACTTATTTAATTCCTGGGCTTTTGTCTGTTTGTACAAAATTTGTCACAATTTTGATACATTCCACTCTTTGCCCTAGTGCTTGGTGTGAGGGCTGAGATGCTGGTTTAAAGACAACACAGGCATGAAGTCTCCACGGCTGGATTCAGTGTATGTACATTGCTGCCAGAACTGCATGGGGAACAAGAGGGACAGTGCTTGTCCTCAAGCAGCTCTCCATCAGGGTAGGAGGAGTGGGGAGATATTTCTAAAGCAAAGCGGAGTCACAAGGGTTCTGGAAGTGATGCCTGTGTGGGGTTCACTGAGGTTCCATTTTGGTGCAGGTAAGAAGAGCCCTATAGCCAGAAGAGGGCCAGACACCCCACCTCCTACCGAGATGCTTCCTGCGGGGGAACAGTGTGATGGGTTTAGGGCATGTATGGGGAGGGAAGTCTGTGAGGGGGGAGGGAAGCCTGTGAGGCGGGAGGGAAGCCTGTGAGTGGGGAGGGCTGCTGAACTGAGGCGCTCAGATTTCCTTCAGGAGACAGGAGAAAGCCACGAGTCATTCCAAACAGGGAACAGTCACCAAGGCACCAGGTATGAGAGTGACTGAAGTGAAGACAGGATCTGGGAGGCCCAGGAGGAGGCCTCTGAAGTAGCCAAGGGGACAAGTCAAGCAAGAGCCAGATGGGAGGGGGAAGTGACCCCCAGGAAGCAGGAGCAGTAAGTACTCCGGGAGGTGGAACTAGCGGCTCTGAGGCTCAGTGGATGTCCCTTCCTGTGGGAGTCAGAAAGTTCTCGCTGTGGAGAGAGGCTGAGAAAGTGTTGGCGTGGTGTGCTCCACAAAGATGGACCCGTGTGGCCGGATGAGGGCAGCTGTGACAGAGAGGACAGACCTGCGTGGACTCTGCTACCGCATACCATGGCATGCTCCCAGCCTTCCCTGTGAGTCAGCTCGGCTCACCCTTCTGACAACCCACGAGGGAGGCATTGCTGTTGCTTTCCCTTTCACAGGTGAGGTCACTGGGGCATGATGGGTCAACAAGCTTGGCCAGGGGTCATGGCAGAGCCAGCATCCAAGGCCCCAGAGCCCAAGCTCTCAGCCTGTCTCAGAGGCCAGGCTAGTCCTGTGTGGGATGGCGCCGCCTGCACCTGCTTATGGGTGACCCCATGGGGATGCATGTGATCACAGAGGAAAGGAGCACACGGTGTGCAGAGGCTTGTGGCCAAGCCGGGGTGACAGCTATGCTAGAAGGCAGAGGAAGAAGGGCAGCCAGCCCTTCATGAAGTCCTTGTCAGTGAGAGCTGCGTTGTGAAGGTGAAGGAAATGCTGGGAGGGCAGTGTGGGGGAGCAGGGGGCAGCAATATGCATGAGTCAGTGTGGAGGAAAGGCAGGTGGGGCCACAGGATGGGAGGGCAGCAGGAAGGGGGCAGGAGGGAGAAAGTCTTGAAATGTAGAACCTCAAGAGGGGAAGTGCTGCAGGGAGGCAGGGAGGCCCACGGGTGAGGAGAGGAACGGCTTCGGGGGTGGTGTTGAAAGCCGCAGCTCTGAAGGCCAAGGCCAGGTCTTAACTGGGACAATGGGAGGCAGCAGCATTAGCAGAGGACTCTGGGAAGAGGCTTCAGGGTGGTGAGGAGGACGCTGAAGAGCCGCTAGGAAGGGGCCTCACTCTCTGGGGTGAGCAGAGGGCAGAGTCAAGTTCAGCGTGAAGAGGAGAGGAGGGGAGCCCACCCCTTTGAAGCTGCTGTGACAGCCTTTCATGCCCCCAAGGAGTGAGGCAGGATCCACAGCCTTTCATGTTTCCCCAAATATGCGCACGGGGCCAAGCAGATGGTGGGGACGACAGGGCAGAAACTCAGAACCAAGAAGGGCAGGGGAGGTAAGGACAAGAAGAAATGCCCCACCTACATAAGTGGTTTTGGAGCCCCGCTGGAAGAAGAAAGGCGAAGGCTGGGAGAACTGGTAGGAGTGGATGCTGACTGCAAGGCTGAGGGGTTGGCAATGGTGGTGAAGGGGAGGGCAGTTTCAGGTGGGATGGTGGTGGGAGGCAGCGGAACCAAGGACGGCTGTGAGCCAGGGAATCAGAAGTTAAGATCTTGAGGGTGACACAGATTCTAGGTCCTGGAGGGGCAGCCCTGCTAAGGGATGGGGACGGGGACGAATTGTGGACAGGGACCTCCCAGGAGCCAGGGAAGTGAGAGCAGCATGAAGACACAGTACAGAGAAGTCTCCACGTTGGCACAAAAATCCCCAATGTGGTGAAAGTCAGGAAGGAGAGTGGAAAACCACCGTGTTGCTGTGAGGAGGAAAGGTGGAAGATGCTAGAAGCAGGCACATGAACCAGAAGAGAGAGGCCTGAGCAAAGATTCAGGGGGCTGTGGACTCCTCCATCCTGGTCCCGTGCCTGAAGTGAGAGATGTGTTGGAAAGCATGCCATGTAAGTTGACTGAAAAATGTATAAAAAAATTAACCAAAATGGACACAGAAATAACCAGATCCATAGATTGGAAGCTTTAAAAGGAAAGCACTGCCTCTTTGTACCTGGAACAAGCCTTCCAAGACAAAGGGGTATGCAGAGAGGAAGAACGGTATGGTATCGATGCAAAAAATGAGGATAAAAGGACCATGTTGGTGAAACAGTAGTTCCCATGAGGCAATCAAAGGAAAGGAGAAAGCCGGACACCATGGCTCATGCCTGTAATCCCAGCACTTTGGGAGGCCAAGGCAGGTGGATCAGCTGAGGTCAGGAGTTCAAGACCAGCCTGGCCAACATGGTGAAACCTGGTCTCTACTAAAAATACAAAAATTAGCTGGGTGTGGTGGTGGGCACCTGCAATCTCTGCTACTCAGGAGGCTGAGGCAGGAGAATCACTTGAACCCGGCAGACCAAGGTGGCAGTGAGCAGAGATTACGCCATTGCACTCCAGCCTGGGGGGATACAGCGAGACTAGTCTTAAAAAAAAAAAAAAAAAAAGAAAGAAAAGGAAAGGAGAAGGGAGGGGCGGGGATGATAGAAATCCAATGCCTTGTCTCTGGAACGTCTTGCAGATGTCCTTCCATCTACCCATGACACTCATGACTTCCTTACAATTGTCAAGAAACAGGCGTCTCTGCCTAGCCCCTCTGGAGAACACTCTGACTTTGAATCAGTCTGTCTCCCTGCTTGCTCTACTCCGCGATGGACGAGCAGCTTGGGCTCGGAGGCTCCTGGGTGACCCGTGAAAGGGGCTGGAAATCCATTCCATGTCCCGTTAGCACCTTTGCTGCCTTTACAACCGTAATTCAGGCAAAACAAATACACACATGTATGTTTAGGCGTGAAAGTTAACACCACAGACAGTGATGTGAAATATTACATACGTGCAATGGGGTTAATTTATAGTTACTGTGGGATCCATAACTGTGTAATTTCCTGGCTTTGGTCTGTATAGTTTTTCAGATTCAACGTTTATTAACTTTTTCTTTAAACCAGCGATCTGACTCTTGGTTGGTATTCCCCGTCGTATTATCCTGCATATTTCCAAGCTGAATATCGTGCTGTAAAAGTCTGTCCATTTCCTCTCATCTCTTTCAGTCCATTTGTATTTTTTATGTTTAACCTCCTGGGCCTTCACCTTTCCTGGCTCTGTAAATTTAATTAATGTACTTCGACTTTCTTTACAGGTCACTCTTGAAAATTTACATAAAACAGATCTAGTTTTCTTCCTGGTACCCTAATGGAAACACTTCAGCTACATTTTCCTTTCCAGAATATTTCAATTTACCTTTTCAATACAGTCTTCCTAGCTTCAGAATTCTTAGACATGAGCAAACAGGAATACTTTTGACTGTTTCTTCTATGGCGAACTTCCTACGTTTATGGCATTTTCCTATCTTAACACTGGATTAATATGTAAATATTTTTTTTTTTTGAGATGGAGTCTTGCTCTGTAGCACAGGCTGGAGTGCAGTGGCATGATCTCAGCTCACTGCAACCTCTGCCTCCCAGTTTCAAGCAATTCTCCTGCCTCAGCCTCCTGAGTATCTGGGACTATAGGTGCGTGCCACTATGCCCAGCTAAGTTTTTGTATTTTTAGCAGAGATGGGGTTTCACCATGTGGGTCAGGATGGTCTCGATCTCTTGACCTCATGATCCACCTGCCTCAGCCTCCCAAGTAAATAATATTTGATATGATATACTCTTCATAAAAATCATCCAGACTTCTTCTATGTCTTTGTTCCTTTTAATTGTTAAAGGTCCTGAGGTATTTCTTTTGCTTATATAAAACTATCTTCTTATATTTCTCCATTAATTTTGGAGAATTGAAGATGTTTTCAGAGCAAGAAAAATGAAGGACAAATTAGCCCTTTTTTCATTTTTCCAAAAACAAAACCAATGAGGTTACTCTGAACTGCTGTTAAAAAAAAAAGAAAGAAAAAAGAAAGAAAAGAAAAGAAAAAGAAGGAAGGGAGAGAGGGAGGGAGGGAAGGAAGGAATGAAGGAAGGAAGGGAGGGAGGGAGGGAGGGAAAAGAAAAGAAAGACAAAGCAGAGAATGTAAAATGTCAAATGTAAAAGCTGAGTGAATGACTTCTCTGGCTGCACTTGAGATTCTGATTCACAGAATATTTACTGCAAGGGTACATTTTGTTTTTCCCTATAGTTTTACTTATGTTTTTGTGTGGCATTTAATGCCAATGACATACAGTTGTATGTGTCCTTTATCCCTTTTTCTTTAAAAAATATTAATAAACTATCATCAGTTGCTTTGTTTTCCTTATTACCAACTTGCTTTCTCCTTAGAAGAAACGTTTCTATACTTATCCCAGAAAAAGACTCATATGCAGCTATGAAGGATGCAAAACTTAGGTTCACTTAGTCTACAGAGTGACTTGGAAACATGGAAAGAAACAAGAAGCCGCCTCTGGTGAGCTTTCTGCAGAGCTTTCTGCTTTAATAACAGAGGGCTGTAGGTGGGTGGATCAGCAGAGAGTAAAACCCTGTCATAGCCCACAGAGTTCCAGGCCTCAGATCTCTGAGAGTGTCTTAGACAGTGAGCTGAGGTGTAGACAATACCATTAGTGGAGCAGCTTGGCAAAGAAACTCCAGGACAACCAGAACAGACCAGAAGGAAATAGTCCTGTGTTGTACTGGGGAAAATTGGACCCAACATTAAAAGAGTTTTCCCAGCAGGGCAGTCAGCCCTCTCATGCTCTGCAAACTGTCTTCCGATGATTCATCATGGAATTAATCAGAGGATTCTACTCGGATGCTTATGTGCCATGCATGATCCCACTAATGAACTCCTAGATTAGAAGTCAGATGAAAACTTATGGAATTGGTATTAGTTCCCTTCCTCATTCAGCCTGACTTGAAGATGATGATTTATTATTTTTCTTTCAATTACGGGGTACCTGGAAAAATTTGTTTTGCATCCTTATACGCGGGCCCACTGAGGCTTATTTAATCGAGCTTCTCACTGAAGGCTCTGCAGGGCCTGTCTACGTCTCCACAATGAATGACTTCGGCAGACACTCGGGCCCACGGCCTCCCGAATCCTTCCCTATAATCCCCAACATCTGTTCTGTGTCCAGTGCTGACCAATGTGGGAATCAGCAAGGACTGGCTGTCAGATGAGCAAACATGCTCACGAGCATCAGCTGGGTCTGTGAGTATGGCTGAACACGCCGGAGGTACACGAGGCTCCAGTGCAAACCATTTGCAAAACAGAGGAAACACCTGTTTAGAACTCACCCCAGATCAATGCGAGTTGGGAACTTTGAGGGGTGGGAGTGATAGCAGGAGTTCAGATTATAGGTCTCCGGGTACTCGATGCATGATGTACTCCATTTCCAAGGCTGATGCTAACACCTAGTTTCCCATCTTTTGACTGAGGATGATTCATCTAAAGTTGGTTTGAATCTTACTTGTTTTTGGTGACATTCAAAATTTTATGAAATCCTTAGGTTTAACCTCCACCAAATGTCTCATATTACCTGCAACTCAAGCCTAATATCTATCATGAAAAATTAAAATATAGTGGCAGTTTTTAACATAATGCTTGATTTATTTGGGGAGTGATATAGTTTGGATGTTCGTCTCCGCCTATCTCATGTTGAGATGTGATCCCCCAGGCTGAAGGTGGGCCCTAGTAGGAGGTGTTTGGGCTGTGGGGCAGATCCCTCACTAATGGCTTGGTGCCCTCTCCATGGTAATGAGTTTGCATGAGATATCTTGGCTTAAGAGTGTGGCACTTCCCCCACCCCTTGTTCTCTCTCTCGAATGTGATATACCAGCTGCCCTTTGCCTTGTACCATTGCTGGAAGCTTCCTGAGGCCCGCAGACGGTACCAGGAGCAGATACTGGTACCATGCTTCTTGTTCAGCGTGCACAAATGTTGGCCAAAATACCTCCTTTCTTTATAAACTACCCAGCCTCAGGTATTCCTTTACAGCAATTCAAATGGACTGACACAAAGTAAAAATGAATCTTTGTATCAGAAAATTACCCTATAATAGTGAGCCACTTCTCCTTTCATCTAATCAACTGCCCAGCAGGAGAAGCTGACTAAACTCATTCAAGTCTCACAAGGGTGGAGAGAATTTATTTGCTTGCTATACCAAGGCAGAATAATAGTGAATGACTATGAATCAGAAAAATAAGATGACAGAATTTACATGAAATATCAACGGAGACAGGTGTCCTCCAGCTGACAGGGTGGCAGCTGGCCTAATCCACCCCGATTTAATAGGGCGAGTTTAATGATTAAGTAACTTAATTTCCATAAGCCTGAGTTTATGCATCTGTAAAATGGGGTGTCATCCTTGCAGGGTGTTTGCTGGGCAGCCAATGTTTTATATGTATATGTGTATACACACATACACACACACACACATACACACACACACACACACACACTCACACACACACACAGCTTAATAGCATTCTTAGCACTTAGTAAAAGTAGCTGGGATTTTTAGCACATTCTAGCAAAATTTGGCAAATCGAACTCTCCAGAATGGTATCTGAGTCCACTCCTGGTCTTGTGCCATCATTCAGGATCCGGGTCCTGGCCCTTGGTCACCAGCAGCCTACATTTCAGCCACACTGAACTGTCTGAATTTCTTCAAATCCTCCACATTCTTTGTTTTCTTTGTCTTTTCCTATCTTCACTTAGCTGGCAGTACACCCTCCACTACTGTTCTGACCTTGGGAATTCCTCTTCCTCCTTCAGAACACAGCTGAAAGAACACTGCCGGAGCTTCTCCAGGCAGAACTGCCTGCTCCCTCCCGTGTTCCTCTATGATGATAACAGTTCTATAGCCACCATTTGTTGTGTGACGACCATTTGTCAGACTCTGTGTCAGGCACTTTGCTTCCCTTCATTTAATACATACAGTGACCCTATAGGAGCATTATCCTTCATTTGACAGATGAGGATGGTTTGTTCAGAAAGGTCAAATAATCATCCTAAGGTCACACTGCTGGCCGGAGGTAAAAGCCACCATTGGAATCAAGGCTGCAGACCCTACAGAGCATGTTCCCGCTACTGTGCCCTGTGATCTCTATCAGCTCAATGCCATGCGTATGTGTACTCACTTCTTCACTAGACTGACAGCCTTCTAATGTGAGGCACACCTTCTCGACAACCCTGTATTCTCATTGGCTTCTGTGTCACAGGCAGACACAGACAATGAAAGGGAAACTGTGTTCTACGGAGCCTACCCATGTATACTATAAATCCTATATGGCCTGCTTTGTTGGGGTGTAAACATCTGGAAAAGAAGGCCCAGCACAAGTAACACCACTTCATAAACTGTTAGCAACTGACAGTAAGTATTTTCATTTGGATTCTGAAGTCACCATCAGGTAAACCTTTTCTCTTGGGTAGCTT
The DNA here is from genome assembly GCA_004027835.1 of Alouatta palliata. NCBI lineage: Eukaryota > Metazoa > Chordata > Mammalia > Primates > Atelidae > Alouatta > Alouatta palliata. The sequence continues at coordinate 54,546 of PVKV010004722.1, forward strand.
CCCAGCAGTTGGATATCCGTATTGGCCTTTTCATATGACTTTATTCTGAGCTGGTTAGCTACAAGTATACACTCTAGGAAGGGTCTGCACGGTACTCACCATCAGTCCAGACTGACTCAGTCCCAGGAGGCAGAGCTGCCTGCCTTCAGGTCTTGTTGTGGCTGTGATCTTGGCAATAAATTCCTCTGTGGATTGGACTCTGAGTTCCATTTTCAGAGGGAGAGTTTCATGATGTAAATGACAAACTAGCTGCAGCCAAGCTCACTGCAAGAGTCATTGTCACTTGAAATGTACTCTGGGTAAGCCAGTCCCGAGGACAGACACTGCACCAACTTCCGCTTGTCTGAGTATCTGTCATGTGGCCTTTGAGGCTGCCTTAGACTGGGCTTGAGTGCAGCACTGAAGCGGGAACGCCTAGGTGCACACCCTCCCTGTCTTCCCATACCCCCTGGCTACACTTGACCGAGATGCCGGTGACTATGTCCCAGTGTAATCACAACCACTGCTGTCAGTTACTCAACACTCGTCCTGAGCCAGGCATTGTGCTAAGCACTTTAACATGAATTCAAAAAGAAAAAAATCCCAACTGAATTAACAGAGTAAACCCTGTGATCTTGATGCAAATTCCATTACCCTGGTTTTCATTTTTCAGATGATATTAAGAGGCATGAAGAGATTAGATCATACGGTCTGGGGCCATGCAGACAGAGTGGTCTAGCTCAGAGACCCTGTGCTCAGAACCCTTTGCATAGCCAAGACCATCAGGCAAAATAGGAAAGGAATCCAAGAACAGCCCTGCCAAGCTGGGCAGAAAAATTAAGATGGGAAACTGGGCTGGCCCTGCAGTGTTATGTGGCATTCGTGGAAGAAGAAGCTAAGGAAACAGAAGTTGGAGTAAAAATTCACGCACCAGCCAGGCGGAGCAGCTCATACCTGTAATCCCAGCACTTTGGGAGGCCAAGGCAGGCGGATCACCTGAGATCACGAGTTTAAGAACAGCCTGGCCAATATGAGGAAGACCTGTCCCTACCAAAATATACAAAAATTAGCGAGGCGTGGTGGCATACACCTGTAGTCCCAGCTTCTGGGGAGGTTGAGGTGGGAGAATCACTTGAACCTGGGAGGCAGACATTGCAGTGAGCTAAGATCATGCCACTGCACTCCAGCCTGGGTGACAGAGTGAGACTCTGTCTCAAAAAAAAAAGTTCATGCACAGCTCACAACAATGCACTTGTAACGGGAAGCCAAACTAAGAAGATGAAAAGTGAAATGTGGGGGGCATTAAGTATGGTTCCTTTCAGGTCTAAACCTCATAACTGACTTCCCCAGCAGGCTTTGAGCAATCGAAACACCCAGGACAAATCCCATAAGCATACCTAATTGAATAATCCAGATTCTGTTTGCTTGAGTTTCTGAAGCATCAAAACAGTTCCTTTGTGTGCTTACTTTGGCTACCCTGCAGTTTTAATTAAGTCTCCCAAGGCTCACAAGCATATTAAAATTAGGTGGAAAGAAAACCTGCAGCCTTTGATGCCAATGACCACAAGGTGCAAGTATTTGGGTTTGATCTTTTACTACGGCAGCTACAGCTGATGCTCGAGAGCCTCCCCAGAGGGAAATTTTCCTGTTTATTTTCCTTTGTTGGGAGAGGGCAATGATTACTTAAGTGATGAAAAGGGTTCTTTCTTAAGGGAAGCTGTGACAAAACAGACACCAGGGAATCCCCAAGCAAAATGCTCCCCCACCAATCCCAAGAGACTGGAGGTAAGCACTGTTTTCTGAGGACCACACCAGAGGCTTTTTCCTGTTTCCATCTGAGAGCCTGTTCAGCACAACATCCGCTCAGCCAGCTAAGCTGATGTGCTTCTGTGACACGATTTTTCTACTTCAGAGGCAGCATTTATCACTGTGTGGGTAACTTTATAATAGGTCCCCAAACCTCAACTCTTCAGCTTTCACCCTTTTTTCTTTCTTTTTCTTTTTTGAGACAGAGTTTTGCTCTTGTCACCCAGGCTGGACTGTAATGGCATGATCTTGGCTCACTTTAACCTCTGCCTCCCAGGTTCAAGCGATTCTCCTGCCTCAGCCTCCCAAGTAGCTGAAATTACAGGCACCTGCCACCACACCCAGCTAATTTTTAAATTTTTAGTAGAGATGGGGTTTCACCACATTGGTCAGGGTGGTCTCGAACCCCTGACTTCAGGTGATCCACCTGCCTCAGCCTTCTAAAGTGCTGGGATTACAGGCGTGAGCCACCACGCTCTGCCCTGGCTTTCCCCTGTCTTGGATTTCACTTCATACTCTGATGAAGGCTATTCTCAGGGTTGGCTATGGGCTTCAAGATTCTTCCCCCAACTCAAGCTGCTTCTAATTTACCTCCATTTGGTTCAGGTATCACGGATTGCTCAGTGCTCGCTCAGCCTCACAGGAGGTCAGAACACCCCCCATTGCAGCCCACTGCTTATCCAACATGTCTGTCAAACAAGGCTCTGCACTCGACCGTCAAGGAGGGTGGGGGAAGACACCAGGGCCCATGGAGCACAGTCGCTTCTGTGGCATCTTACATTCGAACTCTGCAGCATAGGACCGGAGCCATAATGAAGATAAAGCAATATACAGGTTGAGTATTCCTTATTCAAAATGCTTGGGGCCAGAAGTGTTCGGAGTTCAGAATTTTGGAATAACTGCAGATACATCATGAGGTATCTTGGCGATGGGACCCAGGTCTAAACACGAAATTCATTTACATTTCATATCTACTTCATAAACATGACCTGAAGGTGATTTTCTTTTTCCTTTAGGGACTGAATGAAGTGTCTTATGCACCTGTGTTTTGGCTGTGACTCAGCACACGAGCTGACATGTGGAACTGTCCACCTGTGGCACCCTGTCAGGACTCAGTGTTTCTCATTTGGGGGCACTTCAGACTTTGGATTTTCACATTATGGAGGCTCACCCTGTACTGTGGAAGAACAAGGGAGGCAGAGGTCACTTCTGGTTGGGGACAAATCCAAAATGCATCATGAACTGGTCTTGTCAAAGTGGGTGTGGTTTTCATATGAAAATGGCAACAGGAGGGAGCTGAATATTCAGGAGCATCAGGGAGTAAAAGTTCATGCACAGGCTGAGCGTGGTGACTCACACCTGTAATCCCAGCATTTTGGGAGGCCAAGGTGGGCAGATCACCTGAGATCAGGAGTTTGAGACCAGCCTGGCCAACACAACGAAGCCCTGTCCCTACCAAAAATAAACAAAAATTAGCAGCAAGGCTGAGTAACTCCTTCCATATGGTGGACAAAGATGAGGCGCAACAGGTCAGCTGCAGCCAGACTCCAAGACCCATGCACAGCAGCTGGTGGCTGAGATTCTATCTGACAGCACTAAGCCTTCATTTGTTATCCATTCAAAAAATACTTTTGAGCTTATATTATGTGTGAGACACTGAGCCAGTTTCTGGGCACGCAATGAAGAAAAAAACCACATAAGGTTCTTCATCTCAAGGTGCTTCCATTCTGGGGAAGGGGAAACATGTTAACATGAAACAAATAACACAGTGAACATTCTTGTCATAAATGGCAATGAAAGAAAACATGTTGGTGCCATTGCAGAGAAGGCTTAGTGCTTCTCTCAAGAGGTGGTATTTGAGCTGAGGTCCCCAAAAGGTGCAGAAATTGGCAAGAGAGTTTGGGGAGCCATACATAGAAGCATCAGCCTGTGCCAAGGCCCTGAGTGGAAGGTCTTAATCCACAGGAAGACCTGGATGGGGCTGGTGGTGGAGGAGTTGGGCAGACAGTGCTTGACGGGGAAGCTACCAGGACAGGGCCAGGCCAGGCTGGGACTTGTTTGCAGGTAAAGGATCTGGGTTCTAAGTATAATTCTAAATCATTAAAGGGTTTGAAAGAGGGAAGGTACATAGTTTGATTCACGTTGTTAAAAGATCAAATTCCAGATGCAGTGCAGAAGAGAGGGGAGGGAAACCAGAAGCAGAGAGCCAAGGTGGAGGGCCGAGTACAGTAGGGGTGGCGGCTTGTGCTGGGGTGACAGCATGGGGATGAGGGCAATTCCCTGGGAGGGAATTCAGGAGAAGTCATGGACAGGGCCTAGGGAGAGACTGGACCTGCGGGTTAGGGAGAGGGAAGCGCCATGGAGGTGTCTGTTCCAGGATAGACAAAAAGAGGAAAACTAATTAGGTTGGTCCCACACTTGCCCAGATGAGAACATGAAGCCAGCACTAGAGGGGAGCCTTGCAAACAGAAATTGCAGGAAAGATGTGAAGACTTTTGCTGAGGGAAGACAGAATTGATGCTTGAACGCACAGTTTGAGGGAGGAGGATGAGGAAGAGTCAGGGTTGACTTGGAGTAAAGAACTATCATCGAGCAGTTGGAAACAGAGATTAGTTTCAAGAATGGGCCCACGTGGAACAGATCTGAGAATTATTCACATAGAAATAACCTTTGAAGTTGGGTGTAGAGTCGATCAGATTAGCAAGGGAGAAGGTAGAGAGAGGAGTGTGATGGAAATTTGAAGAAACCTTACATTTCAGGGGACAGAGAAGATAAACAAGGTAAGGTTGGGAGACTGGAGAACCAGGAGCTGGGGAGAATGCCAGCGTGGAGGGAGGGAAGAGCAGCAGTAAATGCTGCAGGCAGGCTGGGCGGAGACTGGCAGAGACCCACGGGTCTCAGAGACTAGAAAGACCCTATGACCGTGAGAGAAAATCTCAGTGCTGGGCAAGGAGCAAAGGCACCTGGGGAGGCCCAGGAGCAGATGAGGCTGCTCTTCCTACAAGCTGGAGAGAACCACAGAGCAAAAGAGCACAGTCATTTAAGGCATTTTGGGAGTTCATGTTAGGGAAGTTCAATGTTAGGGGAAAGCCTATGGGGTAGGGAAATTAAAAATGTACAAGTAGTCCCAGGATTAGGCAAGGTTTCAATGTTTTTTTTAGAGACAGTCCCGCTCTGTTGCGCAGGCTCGAGTGCACTGGCATGATCATAGCTCCCTGTGACCTCAAACTCATGGGCTGAAGCCATTGTCCAGGTGCAGTGCCACCACGTCTGGCTAATTTTTAATTTTTTGTAGAGACAGGGTCTCACTATGTTGCCAGGCTGGTCTCAAACTCCTGAGCTCAAGGGATCCTTCCATTTGGGCCTCCCAAAGTACTGGGATTACCAGCATGAGCCACTGAGCCCGGCCCCGGTAAGGTTTTCTTAACTCTTCATTTTGTTCCGGAGTAGCATGGAGGGGAGTATCAGGTTGTGTTTGTATGCAACTAAAAATTCAACAAACAGTGGCTCAAATAAACAGTGACTGATTTTTGACCTAATGTAATTCTGAAGAAGGTATCTGCCTTCTTGGTGTTCTCAAGTGCCCAGGCCTTTCAATCCTTTAGCGCTGCCACCCTCATGCAGGCTGCCTTTCCTCTCATAGCCTCACAGTCCCAGGATGGTCACTGTGGCAATGGGCATCCCATCTGCCTTCAGGGAAGGGAGAGAAGGCAGCCCCCACCAGCTCTGCCCACATGCTGGATGCCTGGCAACTTCCCTGGTGCTCCCTGACCCACTCTGGCTCACGTGGCCATGCACATTTACGATGGAGGCTGAGGGTGCCCATATTTGTCTCCTCAGCGTCCTCAGTGGGAAGTGGTAGGAAGGAAAGAGGTTGTTAGCGGCTTGTGAGTCAGCCACAGTGATACAGAACATAACCTCAGGAAGAGGTTGTTAGCCTTAAGCACATAGACAAATTGTAGGATTCCCAAAAAAGACAGAGAAGATAGATGATACAGAGAAGTGACATCTGTGTTTTGGCTATGACTCAGCATGTGAGCTCAGGTGTGGAACTGTCCACCTGTGGCGTCCTATTGGGTCTCAGAAAATTTCCGATTTGGGGGCACTTTGGATTTTGAATTTTCACATTAGGGAGGTTCACCCTGTACTGTGGAAGAACAAGGAAGAACTTTCACTGCCATTTATGAAACAATGTAGTCATCAGCCTGGGGCATGGGACCACCCTCTGAACGCAAGGGAGGAAGGAAGAGAGCGGGTGAGTTTGGGAATGTCACCTTGGACAATAGTGATGGAAAATCAACAAGATGGATAATCCACAGAGTTCTCATGGCACAGGAATCCTAGAACCGTGTTCTGTTACCGAAACAACACTTCGGAGTATCAGTTTCCTTTTAATTATTTAGAGTAATTATTTTCTTTCTCTTTAAAGGTTGGCTTTCAAATTTGCACGGAGTTCTTGCTCTCTATTCCCTGCTCTTTCTATAGGAGTTTTTCTCTATATTGAAGGGACTGGCTGAGCTAATTTTAGAGAAGATGAAAATCAATACAGGCACCATGTAAATGAAAAAGCGAGGACTAAGGAAAAAATTTCAATGATGTTCATTTAAACACAGAGAAGTTAACAGAATAAATGATCCTTCTATATTCTTTATGACAGAAATAATATAATTCCGAAACAACTGAAATGATTCTAGTATCTATGATTCCAAAGGGAGTCTTAATATATGCATGTCTGCTGATTCGCTCCTTTTCCCTAACGCAGGCCCCCTGGCCATCTGCTCTGGAAAGCCCCGGAGCGTCAAGGGGGTCTGTGACTTCAAGCTGGGGCCACTTTCCAACTGACAGGGAGAAGATGTGGGTTTGCAGAACTTACCAGTTGTTTTCTCTGGGGTTTGAAACCATAACATTTCCATTCAGAGGAAATAGTCTAGGATGTTTATTTTTTCAAACTTCATGAATATTAAAAGCACTGTAATTGAAGCCAAAACATAAGAGAAATGAATGCAGTGATACCAAGTGTGGGTGTTCTGCTTTCAAAACCATCTTTGTCAATGTAAAATGTTTGAAGCAAAAGAAGATAAATGGTATCAACATAAAGCTAAATTAAATACAGTTTGGAGACAAAGCAACTGCAATTTTATCTGGGCTTTTGCCATACTCTAGGCAGGACGACAGCCTGAGAAAGAAACGCCTTGTGAACGGCAGAGATGGATGAACATCTACAAAAGATTCAATGTGCCAATTCTTTTTCAATGTTCAGATTTATTCAGCCTGGATATACCATGAACCTCTGAGGATTTACATATCTCGCACTTGCTATGAAGAACTAATAACCAGTGAGTGGCTTAGATAAGACCGTATGAATATTCAGGCCTTTTAAATCTCTGAGTGTGGAGACACGTGTTTCTCAGCACGAATTCATCTAACTACAGCATACATACTATTATTTCTTTTCTGACTCCAAGGGCCCAAGGGCAGTGCCGTGGTTTCAGAGATGCTAACAGGCATTACGACCCAAAACAGTTCAGAATTCTGACACAGGCAGCTACCAGCCTATTTTGAGATTGGGAATCATTCGGGGGCTCCCAAAAAGTCAAACCTGATTTATTTTGAAAGAAAAAAAAAACAAACACTGAACGCACTCCTGAAATGAAGAAGCCATGGGCTTTTGTTCAACAAAGGTGATAAAATGCAGATGTTTAATCTTTCTGTGAGACGCAGTTTCCAGTGTGGGGAGCAGCCGACGGGGAGTGGGGCTCCGGGGCACAGGGACCCACCGTGCAGCATGGAGGGCAATATCCAGTAGCATTTGTGTGCTAGTATCAGGACAAACCATGCATGTGAGCCACAGGAAAGACAAGAAGGTGAATGAATGAGGACTGGGTAGGAGGCAAATCAAACACAAAACAATCACAGGGGAGAGAGTGGCAAGGAGGAGGAGAGGGAGGCATGGGGGTAAGCAGGGAAGGTGCCTTGCTTATCTGCCTGTGGTCCTCCCAGGGCCCTCTGGCACCAAGAGAAGTCACTACCAAGTCATGGTCAATCCATATGTTCATGCTTTCAAAGATTTCTGAGAGCTCCGCAATAATTTAAAATGTTTAAAAATTGTAAAATTTTGGTAGAGAGAGGGTCTTGCTATATTGCCCAGGCTGGTCTCAAACTCCTGGCCTCAAGTGATCCTCCAGCCTTGGCCTCCCAAAGTGCTGAGATTACAGCCATGAGTCACTGTGCCTAGCCTATGATAATTTAACATTTAAGTTTTTTGTGGCTGGTAATAAATCATTTTTATTTTCAAATTTTAAGCTTATTTTAGGGACATGATCCTCAAATCTCCACAATCTGTTGCATGTTTCTTTCATTCATTTAGCAAAAGAGCCACTGAACACCTATGATATGCCAGACACAGTATTCCATGTAGCAGGTACTGTGGACCGTAAGGGAGACCCAGTTCCTGCCCTCCAGAGTCCCTGTCCGTGCACTGGAAAACAAAGATATTAAGTGAATGATAAATGGCATAGAAGTTACAGCCAGAGCTCTGGGAGTTGATGGTAGGTAGGGGAGGAGTGGAGAGTGATCGGGAAAGACCTGGATGCCTGAAAGATGTATTGGAGTTGATTAGGTGACGGGGAGGCACCATGGAATGGAAAAAATAGATGACCCTGCTCTAGGCATAGGCAAGACCCCAGATGCTGGAGAGGGCCTGGAACATTCCAGGAGCTAACATGGCAGAGCACAGAGTGCAAGGGAGAGCTGCCATGGAAAGGAATTAGGTTGTGGAGGGTCTTTAAGTCTTGTTAGGAATCCTGGACTATTTCATAATGTCAAGCTGAAGCTATTAAAGGGTTTCAAACAGCGTAACAGCACACTCAGATCCACATTTAAGACAATTTAATTAAGAAAATTTCCTATAAAAATTGAGAATTGACCAGGTGCAGTGGCTTACACCTGTAATCCCAGCACTTTGGGAGGCCAAGGCAGGTGGATCACCTAATGTCATGAGTTTGAGACCAGCCTGGCCAATATGGAGAAACCCATCTCTACTAAAAATACAAAAATTAGCCAGGTGTGGTGACACATCTGTAGTCCCAGCTCCTCAGGAGGCTGAGACAGAAGAATTGCTTGATCCCGGAAGGCAGAGGTTGCAGTGAGCCAAGATCATGCCATTGCACCCCAGCCTGGGCAACAAGAGCAAAATTCCATCTCAAAAAAAAAAAAAAAAAAAAAAAAAAAAAAACTGAGAACTTCAGCTGAGTTAGTTTTTTTGTTCTGTGTACATATTTCAATCATTACACAAAACATATTGTACTACGTGTTAGTGCCCTTTACTAGGTCTTTGAGGGTAATGGCCAAGCATTTCATTACATGCTCAGCAATTAGCTCAATGCCTGTCAAGAAAGAGACCCACCTGATAATTTTTTAAATCCGAATAAAAACAGTAAGCACCCGAAACTCCTTGTGACTTTGCAAACCCAACTGAGAGATGATTTTTTCAGGGAACAAAAGTACTACATCACTTATTAAAAAAAAAAGAAAAAGACAATTCAGTCTTTTATCTGGTTAGTTCCGAGTGAGAATTAGCTATAGAAGGAACCCAGAACACCTTTATTAGTCTGTTCTCATGCTGCTAATAAAGACATACCTGAGACTGGGTGATTTATAGAGAAAAAGAAGTTTAATGGACTCAGTTACTCATGGCTGGGGAGGCCTCAAAATCATGGCTGAAGGCACAGGAGGAGCAAAGGCATGTCTTACATGGCAGCAGGCAAGAGAGCGTGTGCAGGGGAACTGCCCTTTATAAAACCATCAGATCTTGTGAGACTTATTCACTATCATGAGGACAGCATGGGAAAAACCTGCCCCCATGATTCAATTACCTCCCACTGGGTCCTTCCTATGATACATGAGTATTATGGGAACTACAATTCAAGATGAGATTTGGGTGGAGACAGAGCTAAACGGTATCATACCTCAATAAAAAAAAATATAATTATATGTTAAATTGTATTCCCCCCCACCCCAAATCAAATGTTGAAGCCTTAGCTCCTAGTATGTCTGAATATGGCCTTATTTGGAAATAGGGTCACTGCAGATAGAATTAGTTAGGTTGAAATGAGGTAAATAGGGTGAGCCCTAATCCAGTGCGGCTAATGTCCTTATAAAAAGGGGAAATTTGGACACAGACATGCACACAGGAAGACTCTCACGTCGACAAGAAAGGAAAAGTCAGGGTGATGCTTCTATAAGCCAAGGAATGCCAAAGATTGCCAAAAAAGCAGAAGTTAGGAGAGACTTAGAACAGATTTTCTGTCACTGCCCTGAGAGGGAAACCACTCTGTCACACCTTGATCTCGGACTTCTGGCCTCCAGAACTGCAAGGCGATCATTGCTGTGGTGAAAGCCACACGGTCTGTGGCATTTTCTACCAGCAGCCCTAGGAAATGGATCCAGGTATCTACAGGAGGTCAGGTCTGTGTCCACTGTGTAACAGTTCTTGTTGAGCCTTCAGTGACTCTGCTCTGAGTGGGAGAGGCACAGCCGACAACGTGGAAGAAGGGACTGGGCTGTAGGACATCATCCCTCCATTCGGTTCTTGCAAAGACAGGGGAAGTAAGCAGAAGGGTAGCCTCCTGGCTAGTACTGCTTTCCCCTATCCATCTCAGCTATTTGGAAAAGAATTATCCTTTGATAATGATGAAAGTCCATCATTTGAAAAACTGAACACTGTAACTATATTATCATCTTCCTGTAATGTTTTATGCAGCCAGAGAACAAACACACAGAAAACGCTAGAATTACATAATCCTACCTATGTGGCAATCTTAGAAAAACAAAGCCAGGAAGAATTTAAATTGTTCAGCCCCATGTCTACAAAAGGATAAAGATTAAAGCCATCATAAAATACTCCTACCCTGGACCTAGGCAGCATCTTTTATGAGAAGACTGCACAAATCTTCCCTGTCCACTATTCTGATAACTTCTGGGGGACAGAGGGACTTATGATCATGCCTGCTTTACAGAAAAAAAAAAAAATCACTCAACTCTTTGAGTGATCCCCAGGCTACCCTGGATCTAGATGGCAGGATGGGATCTGAACTTGTTCACTGCAACTTCAGTCTTGACGATTTACAAAAAGAAATGTTGGCTGGCTGGACATCAATATCAGCAGTGTCATTTTTCTTAAGTTGAACAAGGTGGCAGGAAAAAGTGGAAAAGGATTTCACAACTTGTGTGTTTCACGCCCTTAGCACTTAGCCCACCCTTTATGGCTGTGGACTAGAGCTTACCCTTTCTGTCCCGAATGTCTAGTGGCGTGCTGGCTTGTAGCAGGCAAATAATAAATGTTCGCTGAAAGTGAAATAAAAGACTTTAATAAAAGACAATTTTAGAAAGACTTCATGATCTGGCAGGTAAGTTCCTGCTGCTCTTGGCAGGGCTAAGCTGGTGATTCTGGGAATGGGAAAACTTGACTGTTATTGTTAGGCCAAATATGATAATTGCAATCCTTCTCCGATGTGAGGAGGGAGGGGTGCTATTTCTTAATTTGTGCTCCTATTAAGACGTGTGTCTCTAGGTTGTTCCTTTGCTTTCTAAAGCAAACAGGGTGGCTGGGTCTGACTCTGTTCAACCCCACTTGTCCCTTTGCCTTCAGACATTGAAAATCGACAGAAAAGAGTCCACATCGGATTCTAGATCAATATGGAGCAAGCTCCAAGACTGGTTCCCCATGAGAGAAGGCATCTCCTGGGTTTCCTAGCAGGCAAGGGTCTGGGTACAATTGCAGGAATGAGGCTGCGAAGATTAGAATTTATATCTGTGACAGTCAGGAAGCCCGGGCAACTCACAGTTGCCTGAAATGCAAACAGCTGAGGAACAAATGTGTACAGCCTGCCACCTGCCCCTTCTTTGGGAACCCGCACCCTCGTGCAGGATATCTGGACACATGCAGACATATGATGTGGCCTACTCATTCTGATAGCCGGCCGGAAAAAGAATGCGAGAACATCAGTGACCCTCCTGGCTTGTGCTCTCTGAAGAGCTCCCAGAATGCGTCTGCATAACCTCTGAGCACTTGGTGGCCTTCCACGGAAAGTGCAGGCAGCTGCCTACGGGAAACCAACTGCCCTGCCCACTGACTGGAGACAGATGTCCCTTTCTGTCATCTCTGCAGATAGTTGCAATTCCATAGTGTAATCGTTGTCAACTTCCTTCTATTTGTGGTCCACTGAAACTTCAGGATCTAAAGACTTCACCATCTTGTCACCAGCTACCGTATATGTCTAAAACAAGGTTGGAATCTTAAAACTAATTGTACTGATTCATGTAAAAGCAGCCTTTTATTCTAAAAACCTAAAAGTCCACCTGGGGCCCTGCTCAGACTCACTTAGATCATCCAAATTCTGAAAGTTACTTTAGAAGAAAAACTCTTAACAAGCACAATAAACTGACTACAGAGATTTTTTGAAATTGCATGCTACTGATTAGGATGATGGACTTATCTGTAGAATTTTAGGGTAAAGAGGACTTTTATTGATGATGTGATTGATTGATAAAAATTCCACCTCTTTATTCTTCTAGACTCAACTTCTATATTGAAGTTATAAGCAATCATTAACACCAGAATTTCCCTGCTGTATTCTAAAACCCCAAAAATGCAGTTAATTCTTACTCCCTAAACTTCACAAAACAAAAGCACCAATGGTTTTTCTTTTCAAAAGTCTAACAGATAAACTATAGAAGGAAAAACGTTCACTATCTCAATAAGTTATTTACTTAATCTGGTTTAGAAATATATTAATATTTCAATGTACTTTTCACTTTAACATACATTCGATCAAATAAACACCATAAACTGTACTTCAAACCATAAATACTGTACTGTTCCATAACATATCACCTAATCAATCAAAATAGCATATGCAGCTTTAGACTAAGTTTCATGCCAATACAAGATTTTACAAGGAAGTAAATTAAACATAGAACACAAATATGAACTTCAACTCAGTTTTTCTAATGTCCGATAATTTTTCAGATAAGTTGAGGAAAAAGAGTCCATGATATGTACTCAAATTAGCATACTGTTTTGTAGGAAAAGTCTTTTAGCCTCACTGTTAAGTTTTGCCAAGATCTCTTCCCTGAGTTATTGCTTTTAAAGTTCAGTGGGAATGGGGAAAGAGAACTGTATGGCTTCTCAGGCTGTAAGGAAGGAAGATACAGTTTTTGCCCTCTGTTTTTGTTTTGTTTTGCTATTTTCATTTTGAGACAGGGTCTCACTCTGTTGGCCAGGCTGGAGTGGAGGGGCACAATCTTGGCTCACTGCAGCCTCGACCTCCCGGGCTCAGGAGATTCTCCCACCAGAGCCTCCCAAGTAGCCAGGACTATAGGTGTGTGCCACCACACCTGGCTAATTTTTTTGTATTTTTAGTAGAGATGGGGCTTCACCATGTTACCCAGGCTGGTCTCAAACTCCTGGGCTCAAGTGATCACCTGCCTCAGCCTCCCAAAGTGCTAGAATTATAGGCGTGAGCCACAGTACCCAGCCTGCTCTCTGGATGTGAACAGTTTTTCTCAGAGCCTACATAAGTAAAAGGAATATAAAGAAATGTTGGGAGTATTCAGGAAAAGGAGTCTGTGAAAGGCAGAGGAAAGGAGTGGGAGCCTAAGAGCACTGGAAGCTGCAGGATGGTCCTCCATGGCCACCCTGGCCAGAGACGGTGAGGTTCTCGCGAGGCTGGGCAGGGTAGCCTGCAGGGAGACTTGGCAAATTACCAGGCCTGGTGACTGATCAGTCTGGTGAGAGGGAGGACTTTGGCTCTTGACTCTGTGAGCTGGTGGATGGTGGAGCCATTTACTAAGGCAGAAATGCAGACAGATGAGGAAGTGGGTAGGGGAACATGAAGACATCTTTTTCATGCGTGCCAAGCTTAGAATGTGTGTGTGCGTTAACCAGGTTGATACACTTGGAGATCACTAGCTCACTGAATCCAGCACTAGGAAGGGTGACCCAACCTTTCAGAGGTTTAGATTTGGAAGTCATACCTGCAGGTATGAATGGAAGCCAGAAGAGTACAAGACCATTCAGGAGGAACGAGCCAGTATCTATGGGCTGAACGCTGGGGTGCAGAACCTGAACCTGTAAGTTACAGAAGAGGGAAAGAGCTGAGAAGGAGAAGAGCTAGCTGGAGTACAAAAAGAATCTGGAGAAGGGTTTTACAGAACCAAAAAAGTAAGTTCAAGACAAAACAAGTCTGGGTGCGATGGCTCACACCGGCAGTCCTGGCACTTTGGGAGGCTGAGGTGAGAAGATTGCTTGAGCCCAGAAGTTCGAGACCAGCCTGGGCGATATAGCGAGACCCCTGTTTCTACAAACATTTTAAAAATTAGCGAGGCATGGTAGTACATACCTGTGGTCCCAGCTACTTGGGAGGCTGAGGTGGAGAGTTGCCTGAGTGCGAGAGTTGAAGGTTATGGGAGTTATTATCAAGGTTACAGTGAGCTATGAAGGCACCACTGCACTCCAGCCTGAAAAACAGAGCGAGACTCTGTCTCAAAAAATTCCCCCCAAACAGACAAAAGTACAGAGAGGTCTGTAAGAAAGAGACAAAAACTCTGGAGTTGGAACTAAGAGCCGGCTGCTGACTCAGGTGAGACTAGTTTCAGAGGAATGAGGGGTAGTGGTGGGCTCTGACAGGTAAGGACTGACCTGGAAGTAGGGAAGTGGGTTGAGAGAGGGTAAACGTCCCTTAAAAGTGAGACTACAGTCTCTTAGAGCGGGAGCTGAAGGAGGGGTAGAGAATCCAGAGGCTCCCGCAGCCCACCTCGCAGCACCTTCTACAAACTCAGAGCTCAGACAGCCCTGCTCAGCAGAAAGATATACATTCTTTTACATCCCGAAACCAAAACTGCAAAACCCAAATCCCTCCATCACTTGGATGTGGAGATCTGAATACAGTTATGAAGGAGAGGGGACATTCGAATAAGAATCACACCAATCTGCTGGGCGCGGTGGCTCACACTTGTAATCCTGGCACTTGGTAAGGCCAAGGCAGGCAGAGATCACCTGAGGTTGGGAGTTTGAGACCAGCCTGACCAACATGGAGAAACCTTATCTCTACTAAAAATACAACATTAGCTGGGTGTGGTGGCATGGGCCTATAATCCCAGCTACTCGGGAGGCTGAGGCAGGAGAATCGCTTGAACCCAAGAGGCGGAGTGGCAGTGAGCTGAGACTGTGCCATTGTGCTCGAGCCTGGGCAACAAGAGCAAAACTCTGTCTCAGTAAAAAAAAGAATCACACCAATCCTAAATATTAAAAGTCATCATCCCTGGCTGACATCATCTGCCATATGCTGGATGCTTTAGCAGAGACCTTGTTGCTGTTTTTCCCCCAGATGAACGGATGTTGTCTTCCCTCAGGTCTGAGTCTTAACTGTGGGCTGACCTGAACATTTTGACTAAAAATGATAATGTAATACTTTTGGAAAAGAACATATTAAAGGCTGGGTAGTTTCCTATCTGGAAAAGCATACATTCCTTGACATGTGAATTTCACTTACTTTCCAGGCAGTACTTAGTCCAGGTTTAAAAAAGAGAATTCATTATCTATGGTTTTGGTGGGCCCCATCACCTCCATTTGTTACCTGTTTAAGGTTCTATGCAACACAGCTGTTCATATCCACTTTTGGGGATCACATGTGTTAGTATCTCTGCCTATGAGGAATAGAATTTTAAACTATTTTTTTCCTGCTGTTTAGCTCCCATTTGAATACCAAACCCCGGGTAGCAATTTGCATTCTTTAATAAGTTGTATGAGGAATACATAATAAGTTACTTAAAATAATCACAGTATCCAATAGAGCAGTCTCCTAACATCATGTTACAAGCGGGGTCCAGCTAGGGGGGATGGGACAACTGCCAATCAATAAACACCAAATCATGTTGTCCTTGGCTTCGCTGCATTCAGATTTTCTATGCTTTGACTCCTGCACTACGTAGAAAATTTATTGTGGGGGGTTGTTTCACAAACCAGGGCAAATTCTCTTTAAAATAAATGACTGTAATATTTTATAACATAAACTGCTGCTTATTCCCTTCCAAATTAAGAGCCCCTTTGGACCCAGGGTTTCCCTTTGGTGTCCTGGTAACAGACACTGGTTTTTCACTGTTGGATGTTAATACACTACATTGGTTTTTTCTTGTTTAACCATGGATCTGGTTCTTTGGGCAATGTCAGAGCCACCATTAATGAGTAACCTTGTAATTGGAGTATCCCATAGTTGAAAGCATATGCAGTGCAATCAATAGCTATCACACTTTGGCCTCTTCACTTCCTGTTACAAATTGCCCTCCTTCCTATTTTAGTCATTGATGCTTCTCCCAGGAAAAGCTCCTATCTATCACACAGGAACCTGGAGCATCTTGAAGTATTTTATTTTTATCAGGAGGATTTGGGAAGCCCATCCTTCAGACTGCACCACTGTCCTTTTATTTCTGAAATGCTCCTTATCTGGCAGTCAGCTCGGGTCCATTTATGTGGTTTGGCCAGGATTTCTACTTCACAAGAGATGAATTCATTGAATCTAAAAACATATGTCCCTCTACAGATAATTATTCTCTTCAAACATCTGCCTTCTCTTATGTCTCTCATTTTCTTCTTTACAGTCAACCATCTTTTGAGGCTTCTAATATTCAAAGAACAAAAATGTATTCTCTGATATTTAAGAACTTTTAGAATTAAATAAGGTTTTAAACATACTACTGCAGTCCAGAGCTGTAATACATCTATTAAATTTTAAAATAATATCTCAAATTTTGAAGCAATTATTTTTATACTTACTGGGAAAAACAAATACATCTTTCTTAAATATTCATTAGCACAGTGAAAGCCATGCTATTTTAAAACCTCACCAAGATAGAATTTTCTAGTAAATTATTTATGTCAACAGTAAGGAGTGATTGGTCTTGAAATTACACGTATTTGTATGAATTGTAATTGTTATAGCCACCAGCTGATGCTGTACTGCGTAACACAGTAGAGTGAGTTACACAGTGTAACGAGCAGGTGTGAAATCCACGAGGCCCTGGGGCGATAGCCTAGCTTTGCAGCTTAACATCTCTGTGACACTGGGTAGGTTACCTCTTCTCTCTTTCTCAATTTCTTCATAAGATGCAGGCAGTAAAAATCCCTTCAGGGTTACCGTGAGGAGCAGATGCAATCAATGCAAAACAACTACTACTGTATAGTATTTGCCTTGACTTTACACCTGCTAATTTCAGCTGTGGAGTAAGTTAAAATTGGCTTTCTGCAGATTTAGAAAGTCTTTAAATGGGAGGAGAAAAAAGAAAGAAGGAAGGGAAGGGAAGACAGGGGAAGGAAGAAAATCAGACTAGTGTCATTATGCTTAACATTTGGGGTCAACTTTGCTGACTGTATCCATGAAGACATGTAGGACAGAAGAGACCCCTGCTCTGGCCAGGAGCTGAATTGAAGGATGACCTCAAAGACAAAGACTCTAAAATTCTACTGACATGCAGAGAGGTTACTACCAGGTGTGAGTGTCTAGAGCCAATACTTCTGAGTTGTGTACAATCTGTTCATGCACTAAGAAGTCAAAATAAGTGCAAGATCTAAGGACTTTGTAGTGAGAGCAATTAGACTGATGATAAGGATGTGGGTGCCAGAAAAAAAAAACACACAAGTTATATGGACCCTGGATATTATCTAGGACTCAACAAGTGCCCAACATGTGATTTTTCAATTTAAGTCTCAAGGTAATAAGAAGAGGTATATAGAAAAAAAATCAATTAATTAAAGATAAGAGGAGGCAGAAAGAAGAGAAGCAAACTAATTTACAGATACAGACAACAACCATGCTGCACTACTCTGTTCAGAGTTAAGGTTTAAAACAACTTCCAGAGCTTGTGCAGCAAAACGAAAATGATGATGGGTTAGGACTGGCATGAGTTACGGGCCGACAGCCACAAAAAGTCACCCTTTTCTGAGCTTTGATTTCCTCATGTAGAAACAAAAAACTCATATGTTCTCTAAGATTTCCTCCAACCTTGCTGGACCACAAGCATCAAACATTGGATCCCATGGCACCGCCGACACGGTAACTTCATGTCTGATCAGTGCAACATACAGGATTCTGCAGCAGGCAGGTGACAGAAGAGTAAGGCTGAAGGTTACCTGCCTGCAAGAGAGCATCCTGTGAAAATGCACATAGCAAGACACCAGCACATGCACCTGCTGCGGTGACTGTCTGTCTTCTTTGGAGTGTCCCCACCAAGGGAAAACTAGATAACATAAAAAGGAAGGCTGGGACCTGCGACACAGCTCTCTGACTCAGACTTGCTGTGCTGTGCCCATAGCCTTGCCGGCTGTACTGCAGAAGGGTTTGTTCTGACTGGCGCAGGGCGCCTGGCCACAGACCAGGGGGAGCCTGTTCAAAGGCATATTTGGGATGAGTTATGTGAAAATTGTCCGCAACATAATTTTTTCCCTTTCTCTCACATTGTTAGCGTTTATTAAATCAATGTCTCCATTCTCCTTCCTGTATTTAATCTGATGCACGGTTGGTGGAAAATGTTTTCAAAACCAACCAAGAGCTGATAAATAGCACTGGCTTCACGTTAATAAAGGAATAGGGTTGAGACTGAACTAAAGCATGAGTTTAAGTAAATAATTACACAAACTCTACGATAGAAAAAAAGAAAAATTTCATGGCAGTGTTTCAAGTTTTTGTTTCAACATTATGATAAATGGACCAACGCACTGGTAGAGAACAACGTAATTTTAGTCTTGGAAGGAAACCTTATAGTTCATTGCAATTCACTAAGTACTTATTAAACCTTACTTGGTGCTAGGCACTGCAGTTGCAAAAGCAAGTAAGATGAGGTTCTTGTATTTAAGAACACAGACGAGGGAGGCAGATACAGCTTGGGTCTGCGCTTGGTCTCTTGCACTGGAATTGGTTCTGCCTCATCCCTGCACAGGCCAACTCATGCAGGTTGGCTTTTCTGGCGCCTTCCAACTGGGTCCTCCCAGTGGGAACTCTGGCAAGGGATTAGAGGGTGAGAGGAAGGGAGAAGCCAGGACTTCTCCCCTGTGCCTGGAGGTCTTCAAAACTGGCCATGATTCACTGATGGCTCCCGTCCCTGTGGACAGGCCCACTGGGGCTCCAGCTCCTGAGCTGTTGAGCCCAGAGACCCAGCTACTGAGCTCTGGTATATTTATTGCTTCTTGCCTTTGTCCTTCCAGCCCAGGGTAGTGGTGATTTTCTGTTGTTGTTCACCCCTGAGTTCTCTCTCAGCCTCCTCTATTACCTCTGCAACCAATTCCTTCAATTAAATGACAATCTTTTAAATAATTAGCCTGGCTTCTCTGTCCCCAGTTAGACCTGACTGATACACAGCCCACTGATGGTAACCCAGTATGACAGATGCCCCTCTAGCGTGGGCTTAAGTAAATAATTACACAAACTCTCTGATTTTTGTAAAGAAGAATTTCACAAAAATGTTTCATGTTTTTGTTTCAATATTATGATAAATGGACCAATGCACTGGTAGAGAGCAACACATTTTTAGAACAGAAGCACTTTAGAACAGAAGTGCTTAAGAGCCGTGGGCCGGCACAGAGAGAGAGAGATGAATTCGGCTGGGAGGTTTGGGGAAGATTCCACACAGGTAGTAGCACCTTTCATGGAGAAGCCTTAAGAAATGATGAGAGTTTGGTGCTTGAAAGGTGAGCCAAATCTTAATAGGTCAGGAAGGGGCAAGAAGGGCGTTCCACAGAGGGGTGCATGGCGCGTGTAAGGCATGGCTTGGTTCCAGCCTCGGAGTCAAAAGGTGGAGTCGAAGAAAGGGTGGCTGAGATGGGCAGACAGACGCCCCATGGGGGAGCACTGTGAAGCCCCTCTAAGGAGACTGGATTTGGTCTGTAGGTAGCTGTGACCCTTAACAAGTGTCTGTGCAGTGACAGGGGTGTACCCTAAGGCAAAGCATGGAGTGACGGGATTATGGTTTGGAGTAACTGCTACAGTTGAGCAGAAGGCGACAGGGCCACACCAGCCCAGCAGCATGGAGAATGTGGATTTGAAGACATACTGGTGAAGGAGAGGAGGGTGGGCAACAGATGGATGTGCAGGTTAGGGAACAGTGCGATCATTAAAAAACCTTCAGCATTCCACATTTAAGCATTGAGATGGATAAGGGCGCTCATCAGTACACAGGCTGTAGACAGTAGGTTTTATTTTCAAGTATGCTGATTAGGTGGCCAAGCGAACACACAGGTGTAAACTGGGAGAGGTTCCTAGAAAAGCAAGTCTGGTACTCAAGAAAGAGTTAAGGGCTGGAGATCTATATTTGATATTTACATTAATATTTGATGCATACTCACATACACATTGAGGATTGTCAGGGGAATGGAAGTGATGGCGTAGGAAAAGACAGGAAATCCAGGAAGGACTGAACTCTAAGGAGAAACATACTTAAATGGAAGCCTGGGAAGGAAGAACTGGCAAACGAGATGGAAAGAGTTAGATAAGAGGGAACTAGGCAAGAAATAACTTGAATGTCCATAAAGAAGAGTTTCAGGAAGCAGAGGTAGCTGTGAGTATCTAACAGCACAAACATCAAGTGAGATGATGACCAGAGTGTCTTCTGGTCTGATGCTGAGGAGTCATATGAGGTCACCTGGTTCTGTCCCTTCATTTTACTGCTGAGGGAACAGACATCCTGGCATGATGGACAAAACCACCCAAGGGCCTGTAATCCCAGCACTTTGGGAGGCCGAGGCGGGCGGATCATGAGGTCAAGAGATCGAGATCATCCTGGCCAACATGGTAAAAATTAGCCGGGCGTGGTGGTGCGCGCCTATAGTCCCAGCTACTCGGGAGGCTGAGGCAGGAGAATTGCTTGAAACCGGAAAACGGAAGTTGCAGTGAGCCGGGATCTCACCACTGCACTCCAGCCTGGTGAGGGAGCGAGACTCTGTCTCAAAAAAAAAAAAAAAAAAAACACAAAGGCTCAGAGCTGCTTAATAATGAAGCTGGACTAGAACTTTGGCTTCCATGGTCAACCAGAAGCCTTCCTGGTAAAGGACCCACTTTCTGTGATAAAAACTGGAGTTGCTCACAGAGATGCTCAGAAAGACTTTGTACTCCATGTTAATTTCGTAACTTAAATCACTTCAAAAAATGCTGCTTTTCACCTTTTTAAATTTGATTCACATTAACCTAAGAGAACTTAATTCCTAAAGACTGAACTTATTCGCCAGATCAAGCATCTGAACAAACACAACATGGACTTCTGACTGAGATACTTGAAGCCTAAAGGATCTTCTACACCAGCTTCATTCAGCCACTGGCATACACCCCACACTCTGTTGTATAAATTAGACCTTTTTCTTTGTGAGAAACCAATACACCTGAGAACCAACAATCGGGATCTTGCTTAAACGCTCTCCATCCCCGATAGGCATCCACTAGAAAAAAAGTAAATTCTGATTTGGTGAAAGGAAAATAATTTTCTGGCAAAGAAGGTCAGAATAATGTATCTGAATTTTGTTATCTTTAATTGATATTTTTTCTTGCCTGCTCTTTTAAAAGATGGAAACAAGCATTACTATTTTTTTTTTCACCATTTTTGAAGTGTTTGGATAGCTTCCCGTAAATTTTAGGAATGAACTGCCATTCAGGATCCTGAAACAGGGTAGGCTTCAGAGTCGAACAGCAGTCAGTGTGAACTGCCTCTCCGTTCCCTCCTGGCTATGCAATATTGGGGCAATAACGACAACAGATGGCCTATCCAGCTCTACTCTATATCTATGTAACATATCTGGCTTATTTCACTTAGCATAATATTTTCCAATTCCATGTATGGAATAACATGAGATCAACTCACTATGCTCTGCAATTTCTTTATAAAATTGCTATTTTTAACTCTTTGTCCTTTTTTGAAAGCAGGAACGTATACTTAGGCATTATAGTAACTTGCCAAAAGTCACAGAGGTAGCTAAGTTGGGAAGGAGATGCAGGGCTATCTGGCCTCAAAGGCTACTCAATTAACCAATGTGCTGCTGCGTGTCTGTGCTTTCACAAACACCTCCTATTTAGATTGGGTTGTCATAACTACAAAATGAATCTCCCACGAAGCACCATGTACTGCCAATTGTTATTGAAATGGAAAGTTGGGAGAAAGCTAGTTTTAAACATTAACCTTGACTGGAATTACAACCTAAACCTCAAAGTAAGACTACTCTGTAGTGCATACTATACCGTACTTAAACAGTTAATTTTTAGGTTGTAAATTTGCAAATTCCAGTTACATGTATTTATGGGGTGGAAAATGATATGACTCACAACTACAATGTGGAATAATTAAATCAAGCAAATTAATATATTCCTCACATCAAATACATAGTTTTTTTGTGGAGAGAAGAACACTTGAAATTTACTTTCAGTGATTTTTTTTTTTTTTTGAGACAGAGTTTCACTCTTGTTCGCTAGGCTGGAGTGCAGTGGCACAATCTCGGCTCACCACAACCTCCACCTCCCAGGTTCAAGTGATTCTCCTGCCTCAGCCTCCCCAGTAGCTGGGATTACAGGCATGCATCACCACGCCTGGCTAATTTTTTTGTATTTTTAGTAGAGGTTTCTCCATGTTGATTAGGCTGGTCTTGAACTCCTGACCTCAGGTGATTCGCCCGCTTTGACCTCCCAAAGTGCTGGGATTACAGGCGTGAGCCATCGTTCCTGGTACTTTTAGTGATTTCTAAGTGTACAGTACATTACTATTTACTATATTCACTACTCTGTATAATATCTCAAAGAAAAAAGCATTCCTCCTGTCTCACTCAGGCTCTGTACCCTCTGACCATCATCTCTGCATCCCCATCCCAAGCCTCTGGCAACCTCCATTCTACTCCCTGCATCTTTCAGTTTGACCGTTTTAGATTTCACATGTAAGTGACAACATGCAACACCTGTCTTTCTGTGCCTGGCTTATTTCTCTTAGCATAATGTTTTCCAATTCCATCCACATTTTTGCAAATGACAAAATCTCTTTGTGAAGGCTGAATAGTATTGCATTGTGCGTTCGTGCGTGTGTGTATCTCACATTTTCTTTATCCATTCATCCACTGATTGACACTTAGGTTGATTCCATAATTCTGCTATTGTAAATAGTGTTGCAATTGACTTGGAAGTGTAAACGACTCTTTGACATGCTGATTTGAAATATTTTGGTTAAATGCCCAGAAGGGGGATTGCTAGATCATATGACAATTCTAGTTTTTATTTTATTTTTTTAAGGAACCTCCATATTGTTTTCCATAATGGTTGTACTAATTCACATTCCAAACTACAGTGTACAAGGGTTCCCTTTTCTCCACAGTTAATTTTTTAAAACAAATTCTCCAAGAGCCTCAATACCATGCAAAACTATCTGTAAGATTTCTAGTAAATTTGGGATGATAAAGACTAGATTTTGGGGCTCGCTTAGCCTAACATCTGAAATGGAAATCTCTCTTCTGGAAAACGAGCAGCTAAGGTATGTGCTGGAAATAAACCTTGCATTTTCATGTGTGGAAGCCACCATTCCGCAATGTACCTGTCTAGGGTGGTTAGACCCATGTCCTATCCTTGACCATCTGTTCTAAGCTGCCAAGCTAGTAACTCACTTCTTTCAAACTCCTAACCATTCCTTTATGCAACTCCTTTACGATTCTAAGGATAAGTTGTAGTAGCTCTCAGCACACTTCCCCCCTGTTAAGCCCAAATTAGTTCCCTCTCTGGGACTCCCACTGGGCTGCCTTGGTACATCACAAGAACGCTGGCTGAGAAAATCTCTTTTTAGTCCCGCAAATCACCCTAGTACCTGCTACTCTGATAGGCCTGTGCCACGCTGTATTATAGAGTAAGAGCTAGCTGCAGAGGGTCAATTATCCCATTGACCAGGCATTACAATAATTCCCAGGAATTAAAAGAGGTACTTATGTGAATCTGGATGCATATTGAAAGAAACATTAGTCCTTTTGTCATCTTGGCAAGTCTATTGTTCCAAGCCAGGCCCAACCAATTAACATCTTTTGCCAATCCCTGTCAGCAGGGGCTTGAAAGGAGGAGAGAAAGGAGGTCAGTCAGATGCTAATTTAGATACAATTGTGTCAGGGTTGTTTGGAGGGGCTGGCTCTAAAGGAGCCACCAGGGTTTAATGAAGCAAACAGCTTGGGTCCCTGTGACCCTGCAGGGGTAATTTTAAAAAGACCCCTCTGTGTTCCTGTGCCAAATAACAGAGAGGCATCACAAGAAGCCCTTCCCTAAAAAAAAAATTAAGAGAGGGATAATCATCCATTTAATCTGCTCATTAAACAAATCTCTCAGGCGGACTTAACATGAATTAGCACTTCTCTAAAAAGGCAAAATGTGACATACAGCAGACAGTTCAGATAATTTGAAAGGGCACAATTCTTTAGTATAAGCTCAATTGTTATTAGTGTATTAATACACGGATATTGCGCAAAGACCACCATCTTCATTCAACCTTGTGAGTGCAACAGCATGTTTCCCTAAACGGAAAAGAAAAACACTTTCGTCAGGTTCTAGTACACATCTAAGCACAAACTAAATAGAGGAGACACCCTTTGTCCCATGTTTTTCAAATACAGAAATTAAGAAAAAAATCCAGTCTGTTGACTCTCTCTACTACTGTCCACGTAAAACCTGCGGGGCTCACATACAGGGCCGATAACACCCAGGGCTCAGCTTCAACCATACTGCAGTTCTGCACGGAACTTACGAAAACCTCTCTCAAAAATCTCCTGGCTTACCTAAAGAGGGATCATGAGTCTTCTTTTTACATTGACTTAATCATTTACAGGTGCCGTGAAGGGCTCCCTACTGTGTGAAGATGGTGTTTACAGTGAGGCATGAGGACTTACACAAATCTCTAACCAGCCAACCTAGAACCTAGGACTTCCAATACGGCCCTATACCCATTAAAGTATTATTCCATTATGAAAACAGCAAAAAAGCCAATCCTGTACAACTTTTGGAAAAATATTTAACATTTCTTGTCAAAAAGCATTACCTATTATAGGAAAATGAAGCACATTTCCAAAATGAATCAGCACAAAAACAGAAACTTGTGCATCCCTGTTCACTGCGGTATTCTTCACAACAGCCACAGGCGCCAACACCACCACCATCCTGCAGTAGAGGATGAGACAGACAAAACGAGGCCAGTACATGAAGGAGTGTTATTCAGCTTGAAAAAGGAATGGAACTTGCACACCTGCTACACATATTGAACCTAGAAAACACTCTCAGTGAAATGAGCCCCACACAAAGGAAAATATTGTGTGATTGCGCCTGTATGGGGTTCCTAGAATAGGCAAATTCATAGAGATAGAAAGTAGAACAGAGGATATAACTGGCTGGGGGGGGGGGTGGGAATTCCTGTGGGAAATTATTGTTTAACGGGATCTGCTTGGGAAGATGAAAAGGTTCTGGAAATGGATGGTGGTGATGGTTGCAAAACATTATGAATGTACCTTCGATGTACA
Source organism: Alouatta palliata (assembly GCA_004027835.1). Taxonomy (NCBI): domain Eukaryota; kingdom Metazoa; phylum Chordata; class Mammalia; order Primates; family Atelidae; genus Alouatta; species Alouatta palliata. The sequence continues at coordinate 79,891 of PVKV010004722.1, forward strand.
CTTAAAAATGGTAAAATTCATTATTTTACCAGCCACAATATTCTGGGAACTCATAATTTAAATGTGCACTCAGGATTTCCTTTTCAAGGAAATAAACATTGTATTATGTATTTTAGGTTGGTGCAAAAGTAACTGCAGTTTCCTTTTGCACCAACCCAAAATACATAATAATATGAAAAATTAATCAACAACTCTACTATATTTGCAGAGCTTTTGCACTCAGCTAAAATATATAAGCTTTTTAAAAAAAGTTATTCTTAATTGAAACATAGTTACACATATTTATGGGGTGGGATGTGATGTTTTGATACATATTTACGTGGTGTAGTAATCAAATAAGTCTGATTAGCATATTCATCACCGCAAAGATTTATTATTTATTTGAGGTGAGAACGTACGAAATCCTCTCTTCTAGGTATTTTGAGATATATAATACCTTGTTGTCTAGAGTAGCAGGTACTAACATCATTTTGGGGGACTAGTATGTCACTCTACTTTGCAATAGAACACCAGCATTTACTGTTCCCTGTAATTGAAATTCTGTACCCATTGACCATCCTCTCCCCACCCTCCTCCTCCTGATCTCAGGTTTAAATAAAGAATTAACATACAGATATTACTGGTAAATAACAACCCTTGAAGTTCAAGTTCCCTGGTACCAAACCTAAAAATCTAATATTATGATTCAATTTAAAGCCACACTTTAAAAATATTCCTTAACGTTGTTTGCTCCTCTTATCATCCAAATAATATTTTCTGCTTTGTTGGCTTGTTTTGCAGAAGTCAAGCATCGCACACTAAAATTATTCACAATCACTAGATCAACTGTCCCCACTGCAGAAGGGCTGGGAAATGAAAATGCTGTTGAAGTCATCAGAACCAGAATCAGGAGCACAGGGAAGAGTTTCTCCTCTGAAGGCAGTTTCTTTCAAAGCAAGCAGCAGTCAGTTGGTGTTTGAAATGTTTTCTCTGTTTGGAACTTGTTGCTGGAACAGTAAGTCATGCCAGCTTTGGCTCAGCCCCCTTGAGGCTTGAACCAAGTGAAGCCTGAAGTCACCATTCAGCAACTGTAGCAGCCGTGGGGTGTCTGGAATTTGTGGAGTGCACTGAGCCTTAAAACAGAACAGCTGTTGTGGAATGCTATTCTAAGACACCTCGGAGGGACTCGCGGCCTGCGGACACCATTGTCTATTCTAAATAGGAAGAACAATCACGGCTTCATTACTTTCTTACAAGACAAGACGTCTCAAAAATGAAAGAACACAAGATCAGTCTAACTGACTAACTGGGAAATTCTCAGTTCCTCTGTAATACCCAGCTGGACAAGACACCTTGAAGGGTGAAACTATGTTCAAATACACCTAAGTCACCGTTACTACAGCTCTAAAGTGCTCGGAATAGAGCCGCACACAACTGCTGACTTAAGAAACTACCAACACCGGTACATTAGAAAACTGCCACACCGACGCAGGGACAAAGGAAACACGCCTCGGTAGAAAACCATGGGGCCTTACGTGACTATCTTTAAACGAGATTGCTAAGGTATTTATCTCAAATGATGAATGTTACATTAATGATTTCAATTTTGATAGTCTGCTAGGGGAGATGCCAGACTGTAGAGTTCATTTGTCATCACTGAAATTTTATCTGAAAAACAATCTGACATAAGTCAAAGTCTTAAAATGAACCAGCAAGGCAACAGGACAGTTTAACTCTGAACAGAGCCTTCGAGATCCTATTTCCTCCTACCGTTGGTGCTATCATTTCATGCTTTGGTCCATCACAGAACTCTGAGAAAGTCTCTTTTTACTCGAATTCTACAGTGTTTATTGAAGGGTATAGTTTGGTGTTTGACAGCTAAAAGCACAAGGGCCTAGCCTTGGTGTAGAGAGAAGTCAGGACAAGAAAAAGCAGGCGTGGAATGGAAGGGGTGTGAAGAAAGCCTGTGATGGCAAAGAGGGGAAAAAGGAAATCTTCCACAGCCCTGTTAATAAGAAAGGTTTTTGAGTGTTTGTCTTCAGAAAATGTCATCGCTGTTTTACAGTTGAAAGGGCCCTCAAAGATCAACATGTCCCCATCGTAGATGTCACGAAATGGTTGTTGAGTGACTGAGTCAATAAACTTCTTTACTGTATGAATGAAAAAAGCGAGAGACAGAGAGAGGTCTAAGACCACTGGCCTCTAGAAATTCGCCAGAGGCCAAGCTCCTAGCAATTGTTAGTAAATGATTATCAAACTCGGTGTTTGATTTTAACTTAGCTCCTTTTATTTTATTTTTCTTATTTATTTTTGAGATGGAGTCTGGTTTGCCCAGGCGGGAGTGCAGTGGCGCAGTCTCCACCTGGTAGCACAGTGGCTGCTCATTGTAGCCTCAGCCTCCCAGGTTCAAGCGATTCTCCTGCCTCAGACTCTGGAGTAGCTGGGACTACAGGTGTGCACTACCACGTCTGGCTAATTTTTGTGTTTTTGGTAGAGTCAGGGTTTCACAATGTTGTACAGGCTGGTCTCAAACACTTTACCTCAAGTGATCCACCTGCCTCAGCCTCTCGAAGTGCTGGGATTACAGGCATGAGCTACTGCGCCGGGTCAATTTGGCTCCTTCTCAAAACTATCATTTGTTGGAATACAAAAGGTTTTGTGAATCTTTTCCATCCGTTTTCGACTGCTCATTAACAAAACATATTTATTAAGGACCCATGCTCCAAGCTCGGAGCTGATCATGAGGGAGACAGAGACGAAGACGTTGCTTACTCTGGGACTCTGTCACTGAGCTTTAGGCTCGCTTAATAAAGTGCTAAGACCTCAAGCAACATTAAAAACCAGGATTTCCTATCTGAAGGCTCTCATTCTGTCATCTCAATATTTAAGTAGAAGCAGTGACAGAAAAGCAAGGGCCTGTGATGGATGTACTCACGAAGGGAACAAGAACAGGAAGAAAGGGGATATATAGCAAAACGGGGAGAGAAGGCGGAGGAGCGTTTCATACAGGAAGAAAAGAGCATTCATTAAAAGGTAGAGAGGAGTGGAGAGAGAAGACCTCATTGCTGCTCAGGCCTCAGGGTGCTGGGAATTGCTAAGGTGGGCACTCTATGGAAACCCTTGAAGACTGGGTGGAGTTATGTAGTCCTGGAAGAGAAATAAGGGCATCACTGCAGATTCTGAGCAGAGTGACGTAATGAAAACAGGCTTTCAGAAAGGTCAAGTTTGTAGTTGTAATACAAAAGAAGAGATTGAAGACAGGAAGTAATACAGGATATGAAGGTTTACGCTAGGATGCGGGGAGGAAAGCGAACAGGATGCAGACAGGCTGGCCATGCAGGGCAAATAAAAGGGGAGGAATAGACAGATGATCAGAGACTCACGGCACTAGAGTCAGAAGATGAATGACAACAAGAGAGAAATCTGGAAGGACTTATTTTAAGAAGGATGAGGAGGAGAAAAGATGTCTTTTAGACATGTAAAGTTTCAGGTAAGGCCTCATCACGTAGGCAAATACAGACTGCTGCTAGAACAGAAACTGCAGAGAGTTGGGAGAAGTATAACATTTCAAGAGAGACATTTGCTTGAGGAGTATCGACAAAGCAAAGAGGAAATGACCAAGACTTGGACCTCGGGCTTTCTGGCAAGTTCTCTCCTTTATGGTTTGATAGCCCTCCAGGGCAAGGAAGGACTGAGACGGCAGGCCACTCTAGAGGCAGGAAGGGGCCCCAGGAGGGTGGGAAATCACAGGAGGCAACAGCCTGTCCTTCTGGGAATCAGAAGGCAAGAGGTCAGCTGACAGAGGAAAACCAGGGCAGGGACAGGCACCGATCCTGGGGTGTAGATGGCAACATGTGGCCTCTGCACTTCCAGAGAAACCCAGATGGCAGGGGCCTGTGGAGGGCATGGAGAGGAACCAGAGGTGTGAACAGAAACCCAGCATGTACCGACCACTGCTGGGGAAATGGGGGAAGAGGGAGCACAGGGATAGCACGGGACACTGGGCAGGGTAGCTACTGCTCTTGCTTTTTTTTTTAATGCTAGGGGAAACCAGAAAATTGAAAGACCAACAGGGAAGTAAGAGAGAAAGAGAGAGAGAGAGAGAGAAAGAGAGAGAGAGAGAGAATATAAAAATAAGTGAATAAGGCTTAGAGCAGAATCAGCATCTTAAAAAGTCATAGAAGATCAAGACAACAGGAAGCTAAATCCATAGAGGAAGAGAAAATCTTATCTTTTTAGAAATGAGTGTATAAGAGATGTCACTTAGAAAGTCTCCCTTAAAAGTTTTTTTTTTTTTTTTTTTTTTAAAGTAAAGTACCTAAGGAGATTACATGCTGGAAGAGAGAGTAGCAGAGGCTAAAGTCAGGTCTTCAGGCAAGAGGAGGTGATGGGTTCTGGATAGAGAGGAGATTAATTAATGGATCATAACATGACAAAGGGTGACATGCGCTCTTCCTTCAGGACCAAGGGACCAGGCTGGGCACACGCACTTCTCCTCGGGGTGGGAAAGGTGTACACATGCTTATATACATGCGCATGCAGGTATCTGGCTACTGAATACTCAAGAAAACTTGATAAAGAGATAGCAGGCCGGGTGCAGTGGCTCACACCTGTAATCTGAGCACTTTGGGAGGCTGAGGCAGGTAGATCACGAGGTCAGGAGTTTAAGACCAGCCTGGCCAAGATAGTGAAACCCCATCTCTACTAAAAATACAAAAATTAGCTGGGCATGGTGGCGGGTGCTTGTAATTCCAGCTACCCTAGAGGCTGCGGCAGAGAATTGCTTGAACCTGGGAGGCAGAGGTTTTCCAGCCTGGGTGACAGAGCAAGACTCGATCTCAAAAAAAAAAAAAAAAGATACCTCACATCATTACCATAATTTTTGTTTTGGCACACTAAATAATGATATTTGGCAATCTGGTAGACACTGAGGATAATAAAACTGTATGTGATAATTTGTTGAATGTTGAGGATAGACTGACGACATGTTCTCATCCTTTAGGTGCTTAGAGTCTGGTGAGAGTGAGGAACTCTAATGGTGTATGATATGAATATGATACACGATGTATTATATAAGCAACCAATAATTACGGGGAGAAGTATGAGAAAAAAAGAGGGCATTAGGGAAAACTACAGTTAAACACTGACATTTGAATGCAGACTTTATCCGTGAGCAATTCATCTAGCAGAGAATGGAAAGAAAGTATTTTTAGCTGAGAAACAGCACAGGCAAAGGCAAGGGAGGGCATGAGGCAACATGACACCCAAGGGAAGACACAAACGCTTCCAACAGGCAGAAAGGGGCATGTGGCGAGTGGCAGGGCACAAGGCCACAAGACCCCTGGGGCCCAATGGGTGCGGGTTTGTGACTGTCACTTTGATTCTGGGCATGATTCCATGAGAAAACGGAGAATGTCGAAGGGCATTAAGCTGGGATGATGTCTCCGGGTTAGGAAATCTGTCTGGAAGCCACGATGGTCAGCCTGAGCTGGGCAGTGGATTACCTGGGAACCTTGTAAAAAATATCAACTCCTGGGTCCTGCACCCCAAGGTTTCTGATTTGATAGGTCCAAAGTATAGGTGGAATATCACGAATCCAAAAATGTGAAATCTGAAATGCTTCAAAATCCAAAACTTTTTGAGCGTCCTATGATGCTCGGAGGAGGTGCTCCCTGGAGCACTTCAGATTTCAGGTTTTCAGACCAGGGTTGCTCAACTGGTAAGTCCAATGCAAATATTCAAAATCTGAAAAAATCACAATCCGAAACACCTCTGATTCCAAGTATTGTGGATACGGGATCCTCCACCTTTAGAGTTTGTACAATAGTGGTTTTTCTTTAAAATGCTCCCCGGAATATTCACATTCATTTACTTCAAAACTACTTATTTACTTTCTATTAGAAGTTGAGAAATCAGCAGCAGAACAGATAAAAGCTGCAGCCTCACAGAGCTTATATATTGTGTGAACATGTACGGGAAAACAAGCCAAAGAAATAAGTAAATCCTATAGTGCGTCCAGAGGTGAAATGTGCTGTGGAATCGGGATAAGGTGTGGATGTCGGGCCATTGAGGAGGCCTGAGGATCTGAGTGACCCCTCAAGAGGGCTGAGGGCAAAGGGAACAGCAAGTTCAGAACCTGAAGACAAAATCTACCCCAGGACGTTGGATAAAGAGACCACCGTGACAGAGAGCAATGAGCGAGGACAGCAGTGGCAGGGACAATCACCAATGGTCTGGATCATTGCAAGGACTTAACACTTACTTAATGAGGCCAGAAGCCACTGCAAGTTTCTGAACAGAGGAATAAGTGACATGACTGATTCAGGTTCCGAAAGGATCATTCCAGTGAAGAACAGACTTAGAGGGGACAGGATGGGAGACCAGGTGGGGTTAGTGGGAAGTGACATGTGAGATTGAGGTGAAAGGAGGGAAGAGAGCCATGGCAGCCACACCTGGCAGGGGGGCTATTGCTGTGGTAGAGGGGCAGCAGGAAGGAAAAGAAAGATTCAAATGCAATGGCAGGGTTAAAGCAGCCATATCTGGAAGCTGTTTGCATATGGAGAGTGTGGGAGAAAGAAAAGTCAAGAACAAGTCTTGGGTTCCTGGTCTGAATAACCTGAAACCAAGACAGGAGCTATAGCAGGAGACAGGAGTCTTTATCTACTTTGTGCCCACACCCCTGCCATGTGCATTTATGTATGTGTATGCATGTATGCATGCTGGGGATCTATAAAGTTAGTTTAATATTTTGACAGTTGATTTTCAGGGATCAAAAGACCACAGACATTTAGGAGGAAATGTCCTATTGAAAAGGCTGGAAATTGACTCAGTCAGCATGGGCCTGAGGTTCAGGAAGAGGTCTGGGCTGGACACATGGAATTGGGGTCACTACAAGACAAGGGTTGAAGGCACAGGAACGTGCAGAGGAGAATGAAGACCTGAGCCTTGGGAGATCAACAGTCAAGGGCAAATGGAGGAAGAGGAGTTGTTTTGCAGCATGGTGCAAAATGCCTGCAGGTGCATGCACACGTGCGTACACCCATACGCAGAATGGATGCTCTTGGGCAATTCTTTTCATTTTTTTAAAACTGATGCTGTTGCTACAGTGTGACCAGAAATTTCACATAAATAGATATAACTGTTTCAAGCACTCATGGCCCAAAGTGTAAATATCAGATACATAGTATTTATACTCTTTTGTTTGCCCACCAGATAGGGAGTTTCCTGTGGATAGAAGCTAGATGTCCTAGTTAAAAAAAAAACTGTCATTTGGACAAATAACCCAATCTGTTTATATAGAGAAAGTCCAGTGTTTCCCAAGTCTTTGGAGAGGGAAGATAAAATTGAAGCTTCACTACGGGAGTTAAAAACGCACAGATAGATTATAAGCATATCACTCCAAAGTCAGACAATGTCTTCTGACAAGAATTTCATTTGCTTTTTGAAATGCAGAGATGATGGCGGGGGAATGGTTTCCTGCACATCTGTTGAGCAATCTTCCATTCCTTTCCTGCTCAGTAAACTTTTTCATAGTCCTTTTTAAACCCCACAGTCCTATTCCACTAGATTGCCAAAAAAATTTTTTTTACCCTTTTCTAAGACTATGAGACTACTTAATGGATCTCAAATCTTGCTTAATATAACTAAATCATTGTGTATTATCTTTACTGAGGCATTTTCAGATTTGATAGGTTGGCTAATACCGATGTGCTGTACAAACGATATTTTCACTGGAGTCATCTTTATACACATGTTCAAAAGGGGACATTCCCTTGGGGATGCAGTGATGATCTATTGTCAGAATGAGTAATGATCATTTACAAATAATCACTATATCCTGTTTGGAGATAGTTCCCCAGCCAACAGGCTAGAACAAGCTTACATGGCTTTATTAGCTTAGCAAATACGATCTAGAGTGAAATCTAATCTAACTTTGAAACCTCAGCCATTCATAGTAGTTTCTTTGTTATCAGCGCCAATTTAAAGCATGTCTACTGACTCCTCTCAGAAACTGGCCCCTGAAACTACCTCTGTTCCTGCGTCTAAGATTTGTATATAAAAATAATGGAAAAACGAACAGATAATTAAAAATTTTATTTTGTCCTTTCTACTTGACTTCTTAAAAATCACAATTTAAATTATGTGTCTAAAATATACTTATGAATTCACATAAAATTTAATTCCTAGACATGGGTGCATAAAACTTCCCAATTCTAAGTACCATGTGTGACTTTTCTTTTTTTTACATAAACATAAATGCTACCGGAGCTCCTAAATTATTTAAGAAAAGTTTTCCAATCCCATAAAACTCCCAAGGCCCTTTCATTTCAGTCCATTTTCCTTTTTTCTCCTCTTCAAACCAACTTTCAGCTTCCCTTACTACTCTCAGTTCTACTTAAAAACCCTTGACCCAACACTATTCATCAGACCCTTTCAGTACCACGCAGGCTGCCTGTAGAAGCCTCCGGAGCATTTCCTCTCCCATGTCCCGCATTTTGGGCCTCCTTTAGCCCTCAAGGGCTTAGCCAGTTGCTCGGCCTCCTCCACCTGTCTCCCTTCAGCCCCCTGCTCATCCTTCCTCGCTAGAGCAATGCCGTCACCCCCCAGCCCACCTCTCAACACTAATTATACCACCCACTGGCTTCCGAGATGAGGCAGCCTTAGACAACACATGGGCTTTTCTCCCATCTCCATCCAAACTCCATTAGGATACTCACGGTGTTCCTGCTGCTTCTGTGTGTCACCTGCATTTGCAATGGACACCATCTCGGCTGAGGTCTGAGTAAGGAGCAGAGCCGATGGTGTCTGCACCAGGGGAGGCCAAGCTGAGCCAAGGACACAGAGCATGGTGTGTTCTGAGGACAAGGCCATAGTCAGACAGGCAGGCAGGAAGGGGCCGGGACAGAAAGAAGAGCAGAGCGGTGCACAGCAGCCAAACCACAGAGGTCTTTGTAAAGGACAGAGCAAGAACTCCCCGCTGGGAGGCCTCCATTATCCCTGCCATCTGCAGGAAGTACCCAGTCACTTGCTGTTGTAATTCTCTGTATTATCATAGTGTATTTTCTGGGGATGAGTTATCTGGCAAAACTCTAGATAAATCAGGTCCTATATCCTCAATGTGTCAGACATACCCAGGCAGGGGGTTAAACGAGCTGTAGTGTGTCACACCACAAGGGGCAGAAAGGACAGCACCTCTAACACAGAATTGCCAGGGCAGTCCTGGCAGGCCACCCCAAGCTGTCCTGGCTCTCTGGAGCTCCAGCACTCAGACTGGGGACCCATGCCTTCATGTATCCACACTCGCCAGTAATAACCTTCTCTGCACTTCTGCTACAACAATATTTGACTGATATGTCCTATATTTGATAGAAACAGTGCCAAACCTGAGCCTATCTAATATTAATATTACCAACCACTTAACACTTTGTGCCAATTTTGTTTTTTTGGTTTTTTTTGAGACAGAGTCTCACTCTATCGCCAGGCTGGAGTGCAGTGGCATGATCCTGGCTCACTGCAACTTCCGTTTTCCAGTTTCAAGCAATTCTCCTGCCTCAGCCTCCCGAGTAGCTAGGATTACAGGCACACACCACCAGGCCTGGCTAATTTTTTTGTATTTTTAGTAGAGACGGGGTTTCACCCTGTTGGCCAGGATGGTCTTAATCTCTTGACCTCGTGATCTGCCCACTTCGGCCTCCCAAAGTGTTGGGATTACAGGTGTGAGCCACTGCTGCACCCGGCCCCTGTGCCAACTTTTAATGTTTTCATCCCTGGGTATTGTTTGAAGAATATTTTCTATCAGGAGTCATAAAATATTTGGTCCCATTTTGATCCAGAAAAACAAACACACTAAACAAAACGTCTGTGCTTCACACAAACCTGAGACCCAACCTGTGGCCCCACATAGTCACAGCATCATCAAATAGGCCATGGCAGAGGAAGGGGATGCAGGGAGCAGCTCCCAGGCATGAAGGAGAGCACTGGACTCTGTGCCATGTCCCAGTACACCTGCATGACACAGGTGAAAGAAAGGAGAGAGAGAGAGAGAGAGAAGGAGAGGAAAATGTTTACATTTGTTGTTTCCATTGCCTTTTAACTTATTTTTCATTCATTCCCAGTATATCTTCATGACACAGGTGGAAGAATAGGCATTAAGTAAATTCCACCCATAAAGCCAAACTGAATGTCTCCTAACCAAAGAGATGCCAACCTGTGCCAAGAGAGGCTCTGCATGGTAAGAACTGAAGCTGACACCATCTACTAATCAAAATGAGAAAAAGACTTTGAAGGTCATACGCCTCCATCTTTTTAAAAGACTATGAAGTCTCGAAATCAAGCAAACCACACACACACACCCCCCCCCAACCCAGTATAATAATTCTGTTAAATATTTTACCTTGCAATATTTTTTAAAAATGTGTCGGACAAAAGAAAACCTTTTTTGGCCTGTTTTTTGTCCTTTACTCAGAGTGGGACAGTTTGGACCTCCGTGTGAAACACTCACACACTTAAATGAAGAGGCAGGAACTATAGCGCGTCCCCTCCAACATCAGTCAGAACCCACCTCACAGAGCTCCCTAATAAGCAGATAAATTATAAATCAATAGGGATGAAGGCGGGGACCAATGGCTCAGATCTAGCCAGGCACAGTGGCTCACCCCTGTAATCCCAGCACTTTGGGAGGCCGAAGAGGGTGGATCACCTGAGGTCAGCAGTTCAAGACCAGCCTGGCCAACATGGCAAAACCCCATCTCTACAAAAATACAAAAATTAGCCAGGCATGATGGTGGGTGCCTGTAATCCTAGCTGCTCGAGAGGCTGAGGTGGGAGAATGGCTTGAACCTGGGAGGCGGAGGTGGCAGTGAACCAAGCTCGCACCATTGCACTCCAGCCTGGGTGACACAGCAAGACTCCATCTCAAAAAATAAAAAATAAAATTAAAAAAGGCTCAGATCTAAGAAGCAACCTGATTTCTATCCCATTCTGAATACAACACACTTTCAAAATGATCGTTTTCGAGTGGCGTAACTTTGCCCTAAAGAAACATCAAATACGCATTGAAGAAAACCACAGGTAACTCCAAAACTGAGTGAGAGCAACACACGGCATCTATTAAAACACGCTGCCATTAAACAAAAGTAAATATCAGGGACATCGTAGCTTGCATTTTCAACTTTACTTTGGCTTCCCTAAGTCAGCTAAGGAAGAGATGCTGGACTTTTCTATGGTGATGCAAGGTTCATCTCCTCATCCACAGCTTGACAGAACACTCGTGGTACACTGCACAACATGAGTACCTTTTTATCATCACAGACCCTCAATTTCAGAGCTCTGCTGAGTTGTAAAAATGTGTTCCAGGTTGTAACTTGGCAAACATGACTTAACCTGAGAGTAATGCTTTAAAACAAATCTCATAACATCTGTCATGTCATTTCTAAGCAATACCTTCTGTTTCCACAGAACTTAAACACAGCTTTGTTTTTAAAAGCTAAATTTCATAGGACTTTCTTTAGCTCTATGGGATATTCACTTTCAGCAAGAAAAGGTTCCCACCAAAGAAAAAAAGAATTCCCAAATATTTTCATATTTCTACTACACAGACTTATGCTCAAATCAGTCTGTCCCAGAAGGATGAAGAAAGTAATTATTGTGTAAAATGTCATCTAAAACCCCAATATGTACTTTTGTCTGATGGAGACTTTAGTTACAAATGGACCAATGTGAGGATGGTCTGCTGATCATTAAGACAGAAGTACAAATACGTACTGGGGAAGGAAATATCTACATTCATGTTTCCAGTATGAAATATTTCATTAGACTATAATCCTAAAATTGACATAGAAATTAAGAAATTTTAACTGATGTACGTTTTTCTTCTGTCTAATATTTGTGAACCAGGTATTCTGTTAGATATTTAAAGAGATACAGGCCAGGCACAGTGGCTCACGCCTGTAATCCCAGCCCTCTGGGAGGCCAAGGCAGGAGGATCACCTGAGGTCGGGAGTTCGAGTTCAGCCTGACCAACATGTTGAAACCTCGTCTCTACTAAAAATACAAAAAATTAGCTGGGTGTGGTGACGCATGCCTGTAATCCCAGCTACTTGGGAGGCTGAGGCAGGAGAATCGCTTGAACCCAGGAGGCAGAGGTTGCGGTGAGCTGAGATTGTGCCATTGCACTCCAGCCTGGGCAACAAAAGCGAACCTCTGTTTCAAAAAAAAAAGGAGATACAAAAGATGAAAAAGATCTGTCTCCACTTTCAAAGGAAACTGAGTTGTAAGCAACTATAAAGTGTTGTGCCAAAGATATATAGATATATATATATATATATTTGGAAGTTATTTGTTTTCAGCTGTACTTGAAACCTTGGTACATATAATGTAACCTAGAGAGAAAGTATAAGTTGTTTTTAAAGTTTAAAAAGTGTTAAAAATTTTAAAAAGTATCTGAGGAAAAAAAAATCTTTCAGACCAATTACATTTAAGGAATGCGCCATGGAGGAGAATGAACCAATGAAATAGTGGCAAAGCCACAGTCAAGAGCACTAGGAAGGAATTATGCCTCAGAAGCAAAACACAGAATTTCTAGGAATGAGTGGGCAGGAGGTAAATGCTGACAGAGACTGACCACCGTGAAGGTTAAGGAGAGGTCATGCATTTGGGAAGGAGGATGCAGCCGTGATACTGACAATATCCAACAGGAAAAGAGCGAAGGTGCCTGAAAACCTCTACCAAGCCTCAGATAATCACCCTTCTTAAGGAGAGAGCATCAGTCCACCAATGGCCTCAAGCAAGTGTGAATGGGGTTATGACCAAATCACATCTCTGAGTTTTTCTGAACAACAGTGAAATTATTCCTTCAAGAGTCCTATAGCTAAGAAATAGATACAAAGAAGGTGATTTAAACAAAACTTATTCATATAATCCTTCACCTAGGGGATTTTCAATCCTTTCAATAAAAGAATTTTTGACACATATTTTAATATATATTTAAAAAATCATTTAAATGATATCTATAACACAGGATGAATGAGCAAATTTAATAGCAAATGCCAGTGTTCTCGGTGGGGGGGGGGGTCTGGGCTCTTTCCTTTCTGCCTCCTTGCCTACTCTCCATGGGAAGCCATTTATTTCCATGACCTCAAATATTATCCAAATGGTGGTAATATCCAAACCAATGTGTTGAAATGAATTTCCAGATTATTCACTGGTTCCTGTTAGGAAATGGAGAAAATGATCAGGGCTGAAGCAACAGCAGCAAAACTACTAAAACAAACAAATTACTGTCTGAAGATGGTACACCAAATCACATGGAAATCTTCTGTGGAGGATGTATAAAAGAAGTTTCTCTTAGAACTCACACTGTTTGCTTCTTGGTATAGTCATTGACAGACAGTAGGAAAAAATGCCATATTTAGGTGGAGAAGAGAACTTCAGAGACAGTATTTTCACATACGCAAAAGAAAAAAATGTACCGATTTCAATAAAATTTCCTTCTATACAAATGACCCCATGAACTCTATTAAACTCCATATACCACTGGGTTGAACCCAGCTGTAAAACGTTTGAGCATATTGTATATATTCCAAGCCACATCACTCTCTTCATTAGTTACTGCCTACAATGCCCATATTTGGTGGCTTCCTCTTTTGCTTTTAGCTTTTTCTGAACTTGACACAGAAGAAAAAGGAAAGTCTTCTTATCAGCTAATTTCAGAAGTTTTATACAAAATATTTATAGGCATTTTTTAGATAAAGTTCTTTAATGAGGAAAACTGCAGTGGTACTAAATCCTCACTAGGGTACTGTTTGGGTCCTAATCTAAAATTCCAGACAGAGAATTTCACAACAGCCCAAAGTTATTTCACTTTTATAAAGTGAAAACAAGATTGAATTATTCAAGCATCCTTACAGAGCGATCACAGCCCTCTGTCTAGCTGGCCTGGGCTATGCTACCCTTGTTATGCAGAAAGCTGTTTATTCGTCCTGCAAATGCCACTGTTCTCTGCGGGGGAGGTGGGGGGGTCTGGGCTCTTTCCTTTCTGCCTCCTTGCTACTCTCCATGAGCAGTGCCATCTACTTCCATGACCTCAAATATCACCCAAATGGTGGTAACATCCACATCAGTGTGTTGAAATGAATTTCTAGATTATTCATTGTATAAGCAGGCCATGGAAGCATTTATTCCAAAGTATTCCATTGAGATTCAAAAACATATTGGTATAATTATTGGTCTGTTAAAAGAATCAAACTAAAAATAAACAAACACTGGAATCCTCAATAGACAAATCAAAACTCAGTAAGAAGTGATTAAAAGCTAAACAGCTCACAGGGTGGATGTAAAGAAAGCTCCTGGCTCAGGGCCTGCACCTAGAAGATGCCTAGTATTTACAATGTGGTCTTCCTTTCTTCTCTTGCTTGAATTTATTATTAATAAAAGTTGGACTGAAGAAGGAAGTTTTTTCCTTATGATCTTATGTAATATTTTTAGTGTAAACTTTTTATAGAAGTAGAATATTCATATATAAAGTGCACAGATCATACGTATGCATCTCAAATGACTTTCCATTTTCATGAAATGAATACCCATAGACAGAACTTAGATTTAAAAAACAAAACAAAAAACAAAACAAAACCCAGACACTTAACCAAAGCCTCCTCATGCCTCTTCCATTTCTTACGCATCTTCCCTCCACCCAGGCATACCCACTCTCCTGACCTCCAACACCATAAATTAGTTTTGCAAGCTCTGGAACTTTATATAAATGAGTCACACAGCATGGATGTTTATAGAGCCTACTTAGACATGATGCATCGTTGGCTGGTATATGGAAAAGTATTCTGGGTCGGCTGGCAGACCAGCTGTTGTCAATGTGCCTGAGCTGATTACCCCTTTCTTCATAAATTCGACTCTACAATGAGCATCCGGCAAGACCATGTAAATAAAGCCTACGTAGCACTAAAGGCCTGTGGACTGGAAGCCACCTCATGTTTTTCTTACCATTTCCCACTCTCCTGGCAGTAAATCTCTGGCGGTCCCTCTGGAGAAGGTCCGAGTCTCAGCTGTTTTTCCTGTATGCTATGGAATAGCTATCAGATGGCACAAAGAGGCTTTGGGCTACCACCTGGAAGGGATTTCCACGGAGTGGGCCTTGGATACACTCTGCCCCACCAAGCGGAGCTCTCAGAGGCTTCCCCTTGCGCCACTGGCATCCAGCGCACGTGGAGCGTGAAGCCTCCAGCGAGACAGCAGCTGCCTTCCAGCCACTAGCCTGGAGTTAGTGACCTGTTTACAAGATGCACACCACACTTGCAGATGTGACAAAAATAGGGAGGGCAACATTTGGCAGGCATAAAGCAGGGGCACACCTCCCTTCTAATTATAAAGATACGAAACTCACGTGCAAACCCAGCCAGGGCAAGTGCCACCGTTTCCACACCGAGATTCTTTCAGAACAAGAGCTAAGTTAGCTTTATGACCCAATCCTAGCAACAAATACTCTATTCCACCATCGCCACCCTGACATTCCAGCTTTTCTTTTGGGAGGGACAGGTGCCCTATTAAGTAATTTGGAAAGCTTAATGTCATTATTGATTAGTTACAGATACATAAAAATATACACCTTATCCAAGAGGTGACATAACATTGCCTGTCAATTTCAGAACTAGTTACCGTAATATTCTTGGAGGAAAAAGCTTCCTTCAAACAAAATGCAACTTGAATACAATGGAGCATCAGCAGGAGCACAACATCTGCCTCTCCAAGAGCACTCTGTTATTTTCCCACATCCTCTTCAGTGGGGGTGTATTCTCAGTTTCTCTCTAGAATATAAAACCTGCAATTCCCTTTGCTTTTCTTTGAAAAATCCCTTCCTTCACTAGGGATCCTGGTTGTTAACAGTTAATACTGGATTACCCAGGGTAAGAGAGAATCGTGTGAGTCTAGGTAAATAAACACACTATTAAGGAGTACTGCATGAAAAGCAGCCATGTGGCTGTGTCAAAGAGGAGAGATGCCCTGCTTCCACAAATACCCAGTTCTGATTGAATTCCCCTCGTATCGGTTTCTGACGGGTTAATTCTAAGAGAAACAAGACCATAGAATGAATAGGAAGAAAACAGTATAATGAGAAACAGCAGGACACTGCGATTTGCTGGGGACTCCAACCCGGGCAGCTCTGCAGATGAGCTGGGCAGGGCAGGCACTACTTCCCCAGCAGGCTCCAGCCTTTACCATGGCCTCTGTAAGGAGTACGTCCACCACTCCAACAGAAAGAGGGAGAGTCAGGGTCAGGAAAAGAGACATCGGAGGAAAGAGGCAAGCGGGCTGGGTGCGGTGGCTCATACCTGTAATCTCAGCACTTTGGGAGGCCGAGGCAGACGGATCACCAGAGGTCAGGAGTTCGAGACCAGCCTGGCCAACACGGCAAAACCCTGTCTCTACTAATGATACAAAAATTAGCCAGATGTGGTGGCGCGCAACTGTAGTCCCAGCTACTTGGGGTGCTGAGGCAAGAGAATTGCTTGAACCCAGGGGCGAGGTTTCAGTGAGCCAAGATCATGCCACTGCACTCCAGCCTGGGCGACAAGTGTGAGACTCTGTCTCAAAAAAAAATGAGGCAAGCAGAGAAAGAAGACTGACTCTCAGGCTGGAGAGGGGAAGCAAGCCCTGGGCAGAGCAGGACATGGAGGCCAGCACAGGATAGTGGGACTACTGTGGGCCCTGCCACAATCACTGGAAGGCCATGCAGGAGAGGGCACAGTGTCAAGCCCCTTTCATCTCTGTAGAGTTCCCATGTTCCCTGCAGAGTCAACAGTGGGCAGAGGCTGGGAGAGGGGACATGAGTGGACCCATCAGAGGTGATACAGCAGGGTCCCGGGGATCTGGGACAGCTCATGGGAGGAGGCCTGAGGTCAGTGGGGCAGGAGAAGCTGCAGGGGCAAGGAAATCAAATTCTGTTCACCCGGATACTCTGACGTTTGGGCCCCATTCTCACGCATTTTACTTTTCAAAGCATGCTTAGGAGAGTCTCAAGCCAAGGTGGGAGCAGCAGCTAAAGAGCTCAGTGCAGCTGGAACCGCCTGCATCTGAGAGAGGATCAGGAGGGAGAAAGCTCATCACTGCCCCAGCCCAGGCGAGCACGACATCCTCTACCTTCCCAAAGGAGCTGCCGGGAAGCGCCAGCCAAAGCACTTCTGATTGTGGGGTGATCTCTTGCCTCCTGCAGCCTGCCTTCTGAGAGCCTGCTAATGAGCAGAGGAAGTTGGAAAGCGCAAGTGGGAGCAGAAGCGGGGGAATCGCTTTATCCACAAGTAAATTGGCCCTTGAATACTTGGGAGTGGGGCGTGTGGGTGGCGAGTGGCAGGGAATGCGGTCCCGACATGATTTCCTTCCTGCAGCACTGCAGCCACCAACCCCAATCCCCTGACATGAACGTGTTGAATCCTTCCCAATGCTGCTGTGATGGAGAAGGGAGCAGAGACCCATGTAACTTCAACTTGTCCTGGTTTGCTAAGGGCCACTGACCCTCCCCGCAGGTGGACTCTCTCCTTCCATTAACCATTCTCCCGCCATGTCAGTACAAGGGAGGCACACTGAGGTGGCCTAGGCAGATGAGTCTGAAGAACCCCATTGCTCACCTTTCTGGCCCCCTGAACTCCACTTCTCCTGAAGGGAAAAGGCCATGTGCACAAAAGGGATGAAATAACCAGAAACCAACACTCCTTGCTCTGCTTCCCGTCATTCTGAGCCAGATTTTAAATCGTTTCTCCTAAGGTAAAAACAGTGTGTCCACCAAGAAGATCGCTCAAGACCTCAGGAACCTGCAAGGTTTTTCTGCATGACCCTGACTTGCACACACAGGCCACATCAACCGCCATGGGTGCTCCAGGCGGTACAGCAGACTGCGAGGTGGTTGTCTCTGGTTTCATCCACAGTGGCTTTCTCGAAAAAGCTGGGAGAAGCCATGGGACAAGTGTTCTCCACTCTTCCCCAGATGTCTGCTACATGTTGGCAACGCCAGACTGCTTCTCCAGTCCTCCCAGAGGACCAGTGCAAGGCACAAGAGTGAAGACATGGGCCTGTCTGCATGCAGGAGGAAGGAACTGCTGTGGACCTAGGGCTTACTATTCCATGCCAGTCCCGCCTCTAAAACTCCAGACAGTCCAGCGGGTGACAGACTTACACACACATCGGTTCGTAACCTACCTTTCTTCCTTCCTTTCTTCCTTCCTTCCCTCCCTCCCTCCCTGCCTTCCTTCCCTCCTTCCCTCCCTTCCTTCCTCCCCTCCTTCCCTCCCTCCCTTCCTCCCTCCCTCCTTCCCTTCCCTTCCTTCCTTCCCTCCCTCCCACCTTCCTTCCTTTCTTCCTTCCTTCCTTCCCTTTCTCCCACCTTCCTTCCTTCCTTCCCTCCCTCCCACCTTCCTTCCTTTCTTCCTTCCTTCTCTCCCTCTCACTTTCCTTCCTTTCTTCCTTCCTTCCTCCTTCCCTCCCTCCCTCCCTTCTTTCCTCCCTCCCTCGCTCTCTTTCTTCCTCCCCCCCTCCCTTCCTTCCTCTCTCTCTCTCTTTCTCTGTCTCTTTCCTTCTTTCTTTCTTTTGATGGAGTTTCACTCTTATAGCCCAGGCTGCAGTGCAATGGCATGATTTCAGCTCAATGCAACTTCTGCCTCCTGGCTTTCAGCAATTCTCCTGCCTCAGCCTCTCAAGTAGCTGGGATTATAGGCACCTACCACCACGTCCGGCTAATTTGTATTTTTTCATAAGAGTATGTAGCAAGCTCTGAGAGTGCAGAGGAGAGAGAGAGCTAGGGAGCGAGTCAGCGGGGTGCTGAGGGTGAATGGCTGCTGTTAGAGGGCCTGGAGACAGATGAGGTTAGAGCCCAGTCCCACTCCTGGCTGTGTGACCGTCAGGAGGGCTGTTAACTTTACTAGGACTTGGTTTCGGTTTCTTATAGAGAATAGGTGCAGTGTGAATTAAATATAGATAGCCTTCAATAAAGTGGCCAGCACGTGCAGCTGCCATCATCATCATCATCATCATCAGCTCAGGGACAGAAGCTTTAAGGACAACATGCCCAGATAAAGTTTAAGAAGAACACGACTCTCTTCATTTATAGCACCACTCCATCAGTGAGTAGAGACAAGGGATTTGTGGCTAATTTTTAAGCTGCAAAACAGACATCTCTTTAGAATTCATAACATTCAGTGAGCTTCTAAAAATGACAGTAAAAGAGCCATCTTCCAATGGTTAAGTGAGCAACTGTCTTTGCCCAGCATGCCACAAGGGGTTTAATAAACATCTGGCTAACTATTCCATGCCAGTCCTGCCTCTAAAACTCCAGACAGTCCAGCGGGTGACAGACTTGCACACACATCGGTTCGTAACCTACCTTTCTTCCTTCCTTTCTTCCTTCCTTCCCTCCCTCCCTCCTTCCCTTCCTTCCCTCCTTTCCTCCCTCCCTTCCTCCTTCCCTCCTTCCCTTCCCTTCCTTCCCTCCTTCCCTCCCTCCCTTCTTTCCTTCCCTCCCTCCCACTGCTCAGCCCTCAAAACAATGAAAGAGGCCGGACACTGTGGCTCACGCACCTGTAATCCTGGACCTTTGGGAGGCCGAGGCAGGCGGATCACCTGAGGTCAGGAGTTCCAGACCAGCCTGGCTAACATGGTGAAACTCTATTTCTACTAAAAATACAAAAAATTAGCCAGGCGTGGTGTCAGGCGCCTATAATCCCAGCTACTCGGGAGGCTGAGGCAGGAGAATCACTTGAACCTGGGAGGTGGAGGTTGCAGTGAGCTGAGATCACACCATTGCACTCCAGCTTGGGCAACAAGAGCAAAACTCAGTCTCAAAGCAACAACAACAACCCCCCCCAAAAAAAAACAGCGAACACACAAAGAGCCAAAAATTACACCAGTGAACATATTACAGCTTTATGATACAATGGGGTTGTTCTGAACCTACAGAATTCAATTTTCTGTTCCCTGTTTCTCATGAACTTAGTCTTTCTTGTACAAGAAAAAGTGGATGTGAACCGGTTATTTACTTGGAAACACTGACAGGCTGTGTCTGAGCATAGTGCTTTCCTACTCATTGTAACCCCCTGGAAATCCGATCTGTATTGACTTAAAAAAACAGAAGAGGGAGCAGTCAAGTAAGCTTAATCTTTTCCGATAATGAAGATTTTATCTATGCTAACACAGCCTCTCCAGTTCCACTTGGTTTGGCACTTAACTCTGCATTTAAGACCTCTCTAATACGATAATGATAATACCATCTTTTCCATCATTATCTCGTGGTTGCAGAAATATCTGCCGAAAGCGGAGTCAGGTTTTTACGTCCAATGGCCCTTGCATTCCTGCCTGAGCCCTGCAGGAAACAGAGCCGCTGCAGCTGCCAGCGTTTATTTACACACATTCCTGCCTCAAATTGAATTAATGAGCATAATTTAACTCAGGCAATGTCCTCCCAGGCTCTTTTTTCTCTTTGCCCCAGTGGCCAGCCTGCTTTCCCCCTCACCCCCTCCCGTGGTGTCCTTACTGAAAAGGACTCAGGTATTCTGGTGGCATGGCGTGTCACCCAGAACCTCTCTGGCTTTTAGGTTCTATGAATTACCTGGGGCTTAGTTAAAATGTAGATTCTAGTCCAGAAGTTCTGGGCTGGGACCTGAGGCTCAGCATTTCTACAAGCCCTCTGATGAGGCGATGATGCCGCCCTAGGGACCACACTTTGAGTAGCAGGGGTTACTGAGAGACTCACCTGCAGTGAACAGAGTGAGCAACATCCTTAAAAAGAACCCACAGGCGAATGGTGAGTTCTGGCTTTCTGACCAAGCTGATATGATGTAAGGTATATCGAGAACATCTATCATCTTTCTCTCTCTCTGTCCACGGAGGATGTGTTTACCTTGTCTACCCTTTTTGTATGCATAAAGAATATTTAAAAAATCAAACCACAAGTCCTATTAACCCCCAAGCACAGGCCTACACAAATTCCAAAGCCGAGGAGCTAAAGAAAGTGTGGAATGGGAATGCTGGGACCCTTAACTGTTATAAAAAAAGCAAAAGTAACCCCACATGAGAAACTTCAGCATGGATGTGGTCAGATGCAGGAGGTCTGTTTATTGCATTGGGCAGACCAATGAGGAATTTCCTGCATGCTACGCCAAAGTCAGAGTGCGAGCAGCTTTCTCTGAAGTCTGTGCAAGAAACCAGCAGATGTCCTGTGTATTAACACATTGTATACCTTTGCTAGTTATCCCTGGCAGAAATCCTTCCATATTCTACCAAAGGTGGAAAAGGATTAAAAAGAGGGCAGGGAGAAAAAAAAATGCCTCCCCAAAAAAAGAAAGTAAATTAATGTATTCGAAAACCAGTGTCAAGGTGTTGAATTTTGTTCTTCCCGGATATGAATACATGTAATACCATCAGCAATAAATATCCTTAACCTTGGACCTGAAACTGTTTGCCCAGGTCTATGCAAACTCAGTCTTTGGCTGCTTCAACAGAGAAAGGCTTTCATGCTGAATTTTGCACAGAAAAGTAGATTTGGGGACTTTTTCTGAGGAAAGATTGAATTTATCATGAAACATATTTCATCAAGAAACTGGTAAAATGAGCCACCTTTTTACCCAAACCACAAAGACTGCAAATTCCTTTGCTAGAAAAGTTGGCTGCTTCTGTTGAAAATATTAACTTATGCTGAACAGCTCTGGGGGCATGAAGGGATAGGTGAGGTTGCCTTTTTCCTTTAGGGGAACATAACTTGTAACAAATAGTAGCTCCTGGGAATGGAAAAATGGTAGCTTATCAATACCATTTCCTTATTGTAAAGGTTCTTCCAGCAGATTTATATGAACAGACCTAACTGTGTTCTAGAAAGAAGTTCACAATGCCTAAATTCTGCTGCAAAAACAAAAGTCATCTGGAACCTTTCAATACCCCTGAGGCCTCACTGTCAGGATTATGGCTGGAGTGCAACTTTCCTGGGTGTGGTAACTGATTTACTCTAGTGTGAAACTACCAGTGCCTTCATTAATACAATGACATAATGCTAATCACATTTTTCCCCTCTTCTCTTTTTGGTTGCTCCTGGCTAGACAGCATCCTGTGAAAACAAAGAAATTACACTTTTTAATCTGATGGGACATGTGGCTACTTCACAAACAGCAAAGTTTGCCAAAAGGTAACCCTCTACGGATTAGCTGCTGGATTTTTTTGGAAGCTCAAAGGAAAGGAAAATTGTTATTCAAATTGCTTTAGACACTGACTAATTATGGATGATTACATGTAGTCAATTTCTGATTTTAGGATTATCTGATAATTGATCATTCCTTGCTGCCACTGTGCCCAAAACAGTACCCCATGGACAGGCCACCCCATGGTCAGGCTTGCGCTCCTGTGGCTTTGTCTACGAGGCCACCTCTTCTTCACCATCTACCTTTTTAAAGTGTATCAAGTGCAGCTCCACCTTATTTAAGTTTTCTCACAGGGATAACTCTTGCTTTATCTATGTGCATTACTGAATTTTTAAAAACATTTAATTTCTTTATTTTCTTTCTTTCTTCTTTTTTTTTTCTTTCTTTTTTTTTTTTTTTTTTTTGAGACAGTTTTGCTCTTTTGCCCAGGCTGAAGTGAAGTGGCGTGATCTTGACTCACTGCAACTTCCACTCCCTAGGTTCAAGCGACTCTCCTGTCTCAGCCTCCTGAGTAGCTGGGATTACAGGTGTCCACCACCAGCCCAGCTAAATTTTTGTATTTTTAGCAGAAATGGGGTTTTGCCATGTTGGCCAGGCTGGTCTCAAACTCCTGACCTCAGATGATCCACCTGCCTCGGCCTCCCAAAGTGCCAGGATTATAAGCATGAGCCACCACACCCAGTCGAAAAAGTTTAATTTCTTAAACTTACTCAATTATCTGTTGAGTTAGGCAAATGTGTCTTCTCACTGGGAGAAGATAGTCAAGAAAAGGTCTAGGATTTTCCTCCTAACTCCTTCCCTAACAGAAGCCAAATGAAAAAGACATTTTCCCTCCTATCATTTGCAGGAGAATGTGGGTATCGCCAGGATCTTCCTAAAACACATTTGGGGCTATTTGCATAAATCTGCTTGAAGAACCACTGCATAGAGGAAACAGTTGGTGCACAGTGGGAGACCTGGGCTTGTCCATCAGATGCTCCTGCCTGCACTGGGCATCTCAAAGATTACTCAGAGTGGAGTCCGAGTAATCCAGAATCCATCGCCAGCAAAGGTGCACATCCATGGCGGCAGTGCCAGGGTTGGGTGTTGGCCAGGTGGTCTGCGGTAGCCTCCTTGGCTTCTACCAGCTTTCTGAACCTGGTTCTTCAGCTTTTTCCTAGATTCCATGGATTGCATGATAACCATCTATGCATTCTTTTCCTGTTTCTTAAGCAAAATTCATTTTTTTCCTTCATTGCAACGAAAGATCCTGACTGGCACAGTTAATAAAGTTTGGCATGTTTAGGTGACAGCCCCAAACTTATAAGGTCAAGGCCAGTGGCCAAGAGAGCCTCCTGCTCTCCTGCTCAGTAGCCACCTTCAATTAGTGATACCACTGGAGATATTGTCCCACGTGCTCTCAAAAAGAGACACCAGCATTTCTCAAAAAGAGACATTAGCAGAGAATGAAAGTTTAAGATACGTTTTTGTGGGAATAAACCACAGCCAAAGAAGATACCCAGAATCCTGATTCTTTGAGATGACTTAAATTCTTGCCCTCAGAGCTGAATGCCCTCTGCTCTCCTGCCCCCTCCACATGTCCCATAGACCAAGTGTGTGTGCACACGGCTTGTGCTCTCTGGGAGCAGATTGCACGGTGATCTGAGAGGAGACTGGTGGAAGAATGCTATAAATTCTGGGACACACAAACAACACAGCTGCAGGAGTGAACATGCACGATGCTCCTCTGGATGTGAGGGATGAGGGAGAGACAGTGGGAAGGTGGCTGAAGGTTTTAAGCTCCTGTGCTTGGGGAAGTGATGATGGATGTGAGTGGAGACAGAGTGAGTAGAATGTGCTGGGGTGAGGGAAAGGCAGAGACTGTGCTTCAGGGAGTTGAGAGTCTGAGGTACTGGTGTCAGAGGCGTTTGAACCACAGCAACTCCATTTTGAATAGGGGGTGGGTAAAATGAGGCTGAGACCTACTGGGCTGCAGTCCTAGACAGTTAAGGCATTCTGAGTCACAGAATGAGACACAAGGCCGGCACAAAATACAGGTCATAAAGACCTTGCTGATAAAACAGCTTGCAATAAAGAAGCCAGCCAAAACTCACCAAAACCAAGATGGTGGCGAGAGTGACCTCTGGTCGTCCTCACTGCTACACTCCCCCCAGCACCATGACAGCTTACAAATGCCATGAACATCAGGAAGTTACCCTATATGGTCTAAATGGGGGAGGCATGAATAATCCACCCCTTGTTTGGCATATACTCAAGAAATAACCATACAAATGGGCAACCAGCAGCTCTTGGGACTGCTCTGCCTATGAAACAGCCATCTTTATTTCTATACCTTCTTAATAAACTTGCTTTCACTTTACTGTATGGACTCACCCTGAATTCTTTCTTGCACAAGATCCAAGAACCCTCTCTTGGGTCTGGATTGGGACCCCTTTCCTGTAATGCTGGGAGGCCATGAATGTGGATGACATGGAATTACTCAAAATGATTTACGTTCATTCATTTAGATATGCCTTATAGAGCAAGTAACAGGCTTGTCTGAAGGAGCCTGACTGGTGGTGACTGAGGAGGGGACTCCTGTGGTTTCTCTTTTGGCCCTCCCCTCTTGTCCTTGTCATCCACTCCTTAAACATTTCCCTAGTTATCTTCTTCATGCTATGGAATATGCTGTCCTGAAACAGTTTCTCATCTCCAGAGCTGAGTGGAAGTGAATGGTTAAACCGTTAACATTTTGTTTAAAATCCATTTAGCAAACTAGTTATTTTCTTGGGCAATCTTCTGAGTCTGACATATGCATATCAGGCCTTTGAGGGTTCTCTTTATACACAGATGGCTCTGTTAGGAAGTCACTGGAAAAGCAGCATTTTCCCTTTGTCAGCGACTGAAAGCACTAAGTACTGTCCTTAATGAACACAGCTACTTACCTTGACATGTCTGAGGGCTTGAGGGCTAATACAATGGCTTTAGAATTCACTGCAATGGTGATTTTGGCAGTAAACAGCTTAAGAGGGGGTCTCTAGGCAAATATTGGACAAACTAAAACAGAAACTTATGCCACATGGCTAGTATGAAAGCTTGGAAAGGCATTTGCTCTAAGGAACATGGCAAGAGACCTTAAGTAACTACTACTGAACTAGAAACAGAATTTGGGGCAGGACCAGGTGGAAGCATCAAAAGGACATCAAAAGGAATGACAACTAAAAACTAACTTAAAGAAGGCAAGAGACATAGAAAATGAATGAATATAAACAACCCAATGAAACAAAGTAAAATGACATGGAAAAGTCACAAATAACATAGCTTCAAACAATGCTTTATGAGTCAAACATTCCGTGATTGGAGCTTTGAGTTTTGGAAGCTCATTTCACCCTATCAGAATTTTAAAAAACAAAGAGGTGAGCTCTGTAGACCATCTGGACCCAAAATGCAACTTTCTAGACAACGACTAACACCAGCATAGTGATATTGAAGAATAAAGAGCATTACTTTCTTTTTTAAGAAAAATTTTTGGAGGAGAAAGTGGCCTAAAATGACATCTGGCATGCGGCAATCTGCCACTAAGACAAATGCTTGAATCAAATTTACTTTCATGCCATATATGAGAATATTACTTCATTAGGCTTATTCCACTAAGTTTGAACCACTGAAAACATTGAGGGGGGAAAGGATTAGTTTTTTTAAAAAATAAAAACAAACAAATCCCCAAGTAGACAACTTTGTTAATTATTTAGAGTTGATTCTTGATTTTATATATATTTATATTTCCTGTTCAAAACAAACCATTTCAGCAATAATGAGCTATTTTCCAAAATCACATTCATCATAGATTTTAAAATCTCACTTAGAATTAATGTTTATATTATAGAAAACTATTATAATGCTATAATACAATATTTAATTCTCTGAATAGTGGAAAGATTCTTTTTTTCTTTACATTCCAGACAAAGGTTTTTTTCTTTTTTCTTATTAAGGATTCATTTTAAATGATTTAGCATTCAGAAAAACAGCACAAAATAAAATTCATATGTTGATACTCCCTCCATTTCCTTTTATTTCTAAGAATTACTTTTCCCACATTAATCATAAAAAGGCAAAATTCTGTCTTACTATGTTAAAGGATCTTTTTTCATGGTCATTCTTATTCTGTTTTGATGCTATACGCAGGAAAGTTTCTCAACAGGCCTGTAATTTCCTGCAGTGAAAGTTTTAAAGCCTCTCCTTGCAGGTTTCATGGCCCCACCTGGCCTTCCCCATCACAGTTAGGCTCCTCATCCTCCCGTTATCAATCGCTGTTTCCTCCCTCCGTCTCCTTTTCCCAGCTCTGCTTCTTTACTGCACTCACAGCCACTTTACTCGCTACTTTTCCTTACTCTTTCCTTTAATTAAGATGCTGTGCTGGAGAAGGACTTCCCAAATCCTAAACTTTTTCTTCTCTTGTAATATGGTTTTCCTTGACACTGAAATCCTGCGCCCAACTGAGCTCACATGGCCAGATCCGCCCTTCCCTTTCCGCCTCTTCCAAGGCAGCAGGGCCTGGAACGCCCACCCCCTGATTTGCTGAGGAACAATGCCTCAGAGAAGTTCCGTTTCTTCCATGAAATCATCCCAGATTTATTGGAGGGCGGCTGCTATCTATGCGTCACATTTTTTTAAACCGAAACCTGTCTCCAACTACCTGCTTATATTTATGACTCTGGAAATGACAGTCCCTTGACCATCATAATGACAGTGCTGACCAACCTTCTGCTAGTGCCATCTGTGACCCACTGTCTTCCTCAGTTTTAATCTCTTATCATAAAAGTACTGGAGAATGATTAGCTTAGTGCTTCCTGGAATTAGGTGCTTAAAAATATCCATCTTAATTTCATTTTTGCCTCTCCTTTAATACTAGCTCCAAACTAACATTTTCCATGAAGTAATTAAGTGTGACTATTACCTCTTTCCAAATGCTAATATCAATGAATATCATACCACAGACATCACCCATGTGGCTAAAGCAGCTGGGCTGAAATTTTAAATGGAAATATCTATTATTCTTTGGGTGAAAAAAAAATATGGGTAGTGGTACTAACTTTTTGTACACACTTCTCTTAAGAAATACACTAAGTTCGTTAATCTATCAGTCACTTCTTAGGGGCAGATCCTGTGTGTAATTTATACAATTATAATTGTATAAATGCTGAACTATTTGGCATCTGTTTGTGTTAATTCAGCAAACAGATACCATGCACTAACCGCACAGAGCCAACCACAGACCCCCAATTGTACAAAAGAGGTTGTTCAATGTTATTAATTCCTTCATTTAAATAGTTACTGAATAGTAAAAAATGATACGTACTAGGTACTAAGGACACATCGGAGAATATTCAGTTCACTCTCAGCTTCCAGTTTAGAGAGAGAAGCTGGTATGAATTAGTAAACCACACAAAGGTAAATTTTTAAAATTTGATAAAAACATAAAATTTACCATCTTAGCCTTTTTTTCTGAGATGGAGTCTTGCTCTGACGCCAGGCATTCGAACTGCGTCTATCTCTTGACTGTTTTGAATAACGCTGTTATAAATATGAGTGTGCAAATATCTTTTTGAGGCCCTGTTTTCAATCCTTTTGGGTATATACCCAGAAGTGGGGTAACTGAACCATACGGTATTTTTTGAGACACCTCCATGCTGCTTTCCATATTAGCTGCACCATTTTGCACTCCCATCAGTAGGTCACAAGCATTTCTATCTCTCCACATCCTCACCAACTACTTATTTTCTGTTTTCTGTTCTTGTGTTACTCAGAGTGGCCATCCCAATGGGTGTGAGATGATACATCACACGTGTATGTATAGTTTTAGTTGCGGTAAGTATTACACAACAAGGGAAAGGTAAACTGTGTTAAGAGAACATACAATAGGAGCACGCAGGCCCAGATGTGAGGAAAGGCTTCCCTTGGGAAGTGATCAAGCATCTGAAATCTATACAACGTGGTAGAAGGCAGAGACCAGTGCAGTCAGGAAGTGAG
Source organism: Alouatta palliata (assembly GCA_004027835.1). NCBI lineage: Eukaryota > Metazoa > Chordata > Mammalia > Primates > Atelidae > Alouatta > Alouatta palliata. The sequence goes on from PVKV010004722.1 coordinate 108,063, forward strand.
AGGAGCAGGCACAAATGCCCTGTGGGAGCTAGCTCCTCACACCAGGAAGTGGGAGGTGACCAGTGTGGATGGGGTGAGGGGGAGTATAAAGGGATCAGGGATTGGCCTCACAGGGCCTCAGGGGCCAGGTAAATGACCCCAAGCTTTATCCTGAGGGCAACAGGAAGCCAGGGAACAATGACATCAGACTTACATTTCGCAAGATCACTCTGGCTCCAGTAGAGGAGTGGGTCCAGACAGATCAGATGCTAAGAACTAGTCATGAGGCTACTGCAATAGTCCACACAAAAAATTATGCTGCATAAACTAACTGGATGGGACGAAACTGGGTGGAAACAGACACATTTAAGAGATACTTAGGGGGTAAAAATGACAGGGCTTGGATTCATCATAATAAGCGGAGAGGGGACTGAAACTCAAAAAGGACACAAAGGTTGAGAGGTTCACAATCTTAGAAATTAAATAATAATCTTACTTAGAAATTGCCACTTCCATAATAAATGAACCATTTAGAAGGAACAGACCTAACCTATTTTCAGTGGCACAGATTCTTTTTGCTCAGCTGGTTGCAGTGTGACATAAATATGACCAAAGTCCTAGGTCCTGACCTCTCCCTTCTAACATTCAGGAGAAAATGATTAGCCAACATTGTGGAAAAACGACTTGAGTCAGATCCACACTTTATAAATCTTGATTTACAAACTCCAGTTAAAGCGATTAATAAGCCCATAGATTAACAGCTCAGTTGTCCCCAGGTTTTATTTTTAGAGGAAGTCTTGTGTAAGAGCCAAGACCCTTTCAATGATGAGTGACTAAATCAGAAGTCAGGCAGTGCGCACCCCAAGTGTGTGGGAGGAACCTGGAGGATCTGGGCTGAGGCCGAGTTTCCTACCTCTTGAACTTGCCTGCACTAAATTTAGCTTTGGGGAGTGAATCTGCATTTCCAGATCTCTGTTGGTCAAAGAGCCGTGCTGTCCAACACAGCAGCCACTGGCCAGATGCTACTGAGTACTTGAAATACATCTAGCCTGACGTAAGATGTGAAGTAGTTACAACACGCACACTGGACTTCAGAGATTTAGTACAAAAAAAAAAAGAACACAAAGTATCTCATTAACAACTTCTTTTTATGTTGACTACATCTCAAAGTGGTAATATTTTGGAAATGTTGAGCTAAATAACATGTATCAATTAAATGAGTTTCTTTTTGCTCTTTTAATGGGGCCAATAGAAAATGTAAAATTATGCACAAGTCTCCTATTATATTTCTATTGGACAGCACTGCTCAGGACTACTTGACTCTAAGCCATTTGGAATCGTTGGCTGCCAAGAGAAAGAGGCCTTGCTTAGAAAAGCTCCTATTTCCTTCCCTCTCTATTCAAACAATTAGCTTCTACCCAAGGCTGTCTTCTTTTCCTTGGGAGAAGCTGAGGGAGGGACAAACTGAAGGTTACAAAAAGTAGACAAAGTCCCTTCCTGCTCCAACTTGGTAGATGCATGGTAGGAAAAAAGAACCAGCTGCATTTCTGCTATAGAATGACAGTATCTAGCAGGTCAGAGAGACAATATCTATACAATAGCTAGCTTCAGGCAGAGCTGGATCCAGGGATGCACTCAATGCTGATGGCTCCCAGTTCACCTTTCCGCTGTGCTCAATTCATCCTCAGCCAGCCACCTTTTGCAGGGGCTGCTAGCTGCTCTAGGCTGACACCATCCTCCTATGATAGACCCAGCAGCAAAAGAGCTCCATCCCCCAATTAGTTTCTGTAAACTACCCTTGAATTGTCTCTAAGTGATAGTCCACCCTGGGGCACCATGCGCATTCCTGAATCAATTGCCATGGTCAGTGAGGCGGAGGACCCAGCTGACTAGTTTCGGCCACAGATCCATACCCTAAAGGTAGCAAAGAGGCAGAAACAGCACTATTTGTATGCGCATTCTGAAAGGGGGCAAGGGGTGAGGGGAATGGATGCAGGGCAGGAGGAAGATGACCAGATGCCACTGTATCCTGCAGAAGAGATGTCTTTGCTTCTGCTGAGCGAAGTGGATAGGGTTTGTCTTCCGAGCACAGTGGAAAGCATTCTGCATATTTAAATATGTCTGTGTTTCAGTTTCCAGCGTGCATTGAAACCAGGTTTCAATCATTAAAAAAGTATTGCGAATCAAAGTACACATACGAGCAGAGACACCAGCAACCTAGATTTCTCTTTCCTGTCTTTAGCCAAAGGATGATAGCTGATTAATCAAAGTTCAGAAAACATCCAGTTTACTCAATGGATGCTTCGATATTCTATACTGCTGATGTAAGCAACAGTCACTGAAAATCTCACCTACTTAGAGTCTGTTCACTATTTTGGGCCTCTCAGATACTGTCCACAATAGCTTTTGCCTCATTATTTACATAAAACAGAAACATCTTGGTACATGGTTAGTAGCATGCTATGCTTTTTTTTTCTTGAACCTACCATGGTCATGTTTGCTTACATAACTGGACTTGGTGGCCTTTCTCTGGCACTTTTCTACCATTTAAATAGGATAAATCTGAAGATCCCTGCCATCTCTGGGTGGAGGAACTATGAGGATGATGATCTCCAGCCATCAGACAAGGCCACCTCCCTCTGCAGATGTCAGAGAAGAAAACCCCTGTGCAGTCTTAACAAGAGTGGCCCACATACACACTTCCACATGTTTCAAGAAAGGAGAAGTTCAAAACCACATCAAATGTGCACTGTGACCACTGAGCATAAATATTACAAACAAACAAAATCAGCATGTAATGTACACTTTAATTTGCTGACAGAGACTTTAAAAATTAACATCAGAATCAATGACAAATGCCAACACCACAACAAAACTCTGAAGAAAAAAAAAAAACCACTCACTAGCAAAGCCGCCTGGCCTCTAATTAACACACAGTATCCTTGAAATGAGAGGCCAAAAAGAAAATAAATTGCCAAAATGGAGGAAACTGTATATAGGGGAAGGGAAGGCAAGGACTGAAAAAATGAGGGCTTTCCATAATGTACATAGAAAATAAATCCTGTTGTTTGAAACCTGCTTTACTGTAAAAAAAGATTGGGTTCATGGGCAGACAATTGTAGCTCAAACACAAAGCCTGCTTATTCCTTCCAACTCAACATTCATATTTTAAAAATTCTATTGCATCGCAGGGTAAGCCACTTCAGATAAAATTTATTAAAAGCAAAATGTTAAGGAGAATTGAGCAACATTTCTCAAACACCTGGTTCATCGTCACTGTAGCTGCTTTCCATAGTCACAAAGTGAGAAGACACTCTGGAGTCCAGCTGACTCCAGGGGAATCCCAGCTACTCCACTCCCTGCCTGGCCAGGAGACTGGTCCTGTCTCTCCAAGCCTCAGTTTCCTCATATGGTTGCAGATTACTGAATGAGCTGATGGTTACTTCATTACACATGTAATTGCACATATTAAACATGTTTTCATGAATATATTTTGTCTGATATGTAGTAATTGTGATACAGAAGGGAAGTTCTGGGAAGGGAAGGATGTGATACCTTTAAATGATATGGAAGTGGGGAAGGGCATGGTCCCTGGCTAGGGCTCCACCCCCAGGCCTGTGCCCAGGGACCTAGGTGAGGACAGGCATTTCCTGCCAAAATGTTGCATTTTCCAAGACCACCCTGGCCTGCCACACCCCCATCCTGTGCCTATAGAAACCCCAAGACCCTGGCAGGCAGAAACACAGGTGGCTGGATGTCTGGACATCAAGAGCAGATCAGCAGAGGAACACACGGGTAGCTGGGCATCTAGAAGAACGCACCAACAGGCACCAGTGCACTGTCAGGCCACCTGTCACCAGAACGACACAGAATTTGGCTGGAGCAGTTGGAGGACAGCTGGGCCTCCAAGCGGCCCAACTCCACGGAAAAACCATCTCCCTTCTGGCTTCCCCGTCTGCCGAGAGCTACCTCCACTTAATAAAATCTTGCATTCATTCTCCAAGCCCACATATGATCTGATTCTTCCAGTACACCAAGGCAAGAACTCAGGATACAGAAAGCCCTCTGTCCTTGCGACAAGGCAGAGGGTCTAATTAAGCTGGTTAACACAAGCTGCTTATGGACAGCTAAACTAAAAGAGCACACGGTAAGCACATGCCCACTGGGGCTTCAGAAACTGTAAACATTCACCCCTAGACGCTGCTGTGGGGTTGAAGGCCCACAGCCTGCCTGTTTGTATGCTCCCCTAGAGGTTTGAGCAGTGGGGCACTGAAGATGCGAGCCACTCCCTGTCACATGACCTGTGAGGGGAACAAGGGAACTTTTCCCATTTCTATTGTTCAATAAACATTACCTACTGTTACTTACATGCTTGATTTTCTTTAATTTCCTGATTAAATCCTAAGATAGATATTATCTCCTTCACATACTTGAAAAACAAGTTCAGAAATAATGCACTTATGGAAATTACAGACAATAGACTTAGCTTTATAAAGTCCTATGCATTAGGTTAATTTAGTTCAAATCCTACTTTCACAGTCCCAATTTGCACTGAATAGGAAAGAAATCAGATTCGGGTCACTTTAATCCAGGAGGATTCAAGAGAATCCAGAGGCAATTAGGATAATGGGAGCTCTGTTCCCGTCACTGCCTGTAGAAAGAACCTGAAACCACTTTAAGGAGCTTCCAACTTAAAAAAATATACTTTCCCCTTTGTTTTTAACCAGGAGGAGAAAAACAAAAACAAGTTAGCATTTTGTGTAACAATGACGAAAGCCATTTTTTGACAGAACTGTTGTCTGATGGATGCCTGAGTTTTCTGATTTCAGAACCCAGATATTTACAGGCTGTGAGAACTCACCTAGCTAGCACTGCTCAAGTGAATGTTTTTTATTTTTCTTTTTATTACCAATGAAGAGGGTAGTTTTTAGTTACAGTTTTGTTTTTCGTTCTAGGGATTGCCTCAGAAAGGGATTGGTGTTGGGAGCCTCCTAGGAAGGAAATACACACGGATGGGGGACTCCAGGGTGCCAGCGACAACAGTCACAGGGATAGCAGAAGCCAGGAAGTCGGTGACGTCTTAACTTCACTCATCGTGCTTTGCGTTCAGATGAGAATATCATCCAGAAACACAGTGTGTTACTTCTTGCAAACGAGTCTCACTATTCCACAAAATGTATGAGTTTAAAAGCTAGAATGTAAGTTGGACTTCAAGGAATTATTGGGTCAATTTCAATACGCAAGAAAACTGTACAAAAAGATGTCACAATGTTATTTCAAACCGAAAGGCGAGTCTCTGCTGATGGGACTTCCTCCTTGATGAGGCTGACCGCTCCTCACCAGCCACACCACACTACGTCCTCACCATGTGACCAAGGACAGTTACACCTTTTATGAAATATGATACTTGAGGAAATATGATAATGATACTTGAGGGCTTCTGAAATAGGATTCTTGAGGAAAACTAGACCGAGTTGATTCAATATTGTATTAAAGATTAATTCCAGTAAGCTTAAGATATGCTCATTAGGTGTTTTCTGGAATGTTATTTAAAAAACTAATAATTGCAATGCTAAAATAATTTTTACCAGCTCCTTAAATCAATCCGTAACTTTGAGTATAATAAAACAATTCAAATATGCTGAAGTCCTAAGGGTGTGTGTGTATGTGTGTGTGTGTGTGTGTGTGTGTGTGTCCTGAGACAGAATCTCGCTCTGTCGCCCAGGCTGGAGTGCAGTGGCGTGATCTGAGCTCACTGAAACCTCCGCCTCTGAGGTTCAAGTAATTCTTCTGCCTCAGTCTCCTGAATAGCTGGGACTATAGGCACACGCCACCACGTCTGGCTAATTTTTGTACATTTAGTAGAGACAGGGTTTCACCATATTGGCCAGGCTGGTCTTGAACTCCTAATCTTGTAATCTACTTGCCTCGGCCTCCCAAAGTGCTGGGGTTTCAGACGTGAGCCACCACGCCCGGCCTCTAAGCTTGTTTTTAAAAATAATTTATTTCCTTGACTGAGGAAGCTAAGGGAACATCCCAACACCCTTGCTTGCATGAAGAGAGGCTTCCTTGGCAGTGGCTGCCCACCAGGCCAGGCACCACACAGGAAATTCTCACCGAGCGCCCCACCTGGGATGGGCTTTGAGGCTGGCTTCAGACAGCGTCTCAACAATCGCGTAGAGATTTTTGGAGTCCTTTACTTGTTAAATAAAAAAATAACAAAACAAAAAAAAGAGACTTTTGTTTTTGTTTGCCTTTTTGTCTTTCTAGTCTATCTTTCATGCTGCAGGTAGTAGGATTCTGAGGGTGGTTTTCGTCCTGTGGCTGAACCATTCCCAGCATCACAGCAGCAACCACGCGGCTCAGATGGGAAAGCCAGCTCTTTCATGGATTTCTTTTAGGAGCAAACTTGCTGCTATCCTAAAAGCCCCCAGCAAGTGTCTCCCTGAGTCTCCTTCAGGCTTCCTGACCTGCTCACTGTGGCAGGGGGGATGGGATTAAACTTTCCCCTGAACTGAGGAGTGGAAGTCATAGCACATCTGTGAATACACACTGGGCATCCTTAGGAAAGGGTGAAGGAGGATGGACGTGGGACAATCAAACATGCCCCACACCACAGACCTTAACCTGAAAACAAGTCCTTTCCTGACCCTCAGGCAGATTCCTACCCTTCAGTTCCCATCCTCCAGAGACATTCTGGAATGGTAGCTGAGCAAAGATGGCCACCTACTTGACATCACCCCAACTTCTCAGCTTACCTCCTAGAGCACATACAACTGGGAAACATCACTCTTTGCAAATTTCATGTGGAATATACCTAGGTCTGCTACAAATCTAGGGGAGATGATTGGGGAAGATGTGGAATTAATTAATTACTGATTCCATGATGGCAGAACCATTCCTCCCTCTGTTTACTTACAGTCCACTGGGATTTGCACTGTGTGTACACAAGTGTGTACATAAAACCCAAAAGTAAACCCATTCTTGTATTTAGAATAATAATAATAATGATCAAGCCTGTCCTATTCCAGACACTGGCTGGAGTCAGGAGCTTGGCACTAGAGGCAGAGTTGCAGATCGTATGCTTTGAAGTCAAAAGGTTTTTTCCCCTCTTGTTTACTAGCAATGAAAGGAACTTGAAAGGAAAAGCAGCAAAAGTTAGTGAGGAGAATTTTTCCGTGGTGAACGAGGTCATGTCTTTTGGTCTAATTCCCCATTTTGAAAGCTAGCCGCCCTGAAGGCAGTCACCATCAGCTGACTGTCTTATATAAACATTTAACATTTAATACCCAGCAAGAGCTAAAACCATTCTAATGGAGGCATATTTTTGGTGTTTTGAAGCAGTGGTTCTCAAAAATTAAAGGGAAGAATCGCCTGGAGATTTACTGAAGCTCAGATGCTGAGACTCCACACCTAGAGTTTGCAATTCACTATGTGTGTCTGTGTATGTGTGTGTGTGTGTCTGTGTGTGTGCATGCATGCATGTGTGTATGTCTGTGTGTGTGTGTGTGTGTGTGTGTGTGTGTGTGAGATTGCCTGCACATATTTTGGAGGGTGGGGGTTGTCATTTTGACAAGCAACCCAGATGATTTGGAGGCAGGTGGTCAATAGGCCTTACTGAAAAGCATCCCATTTAGAACCTATACAACGTTAAAATTCTTTGGCTAAAAGAATTTGGAGTTTAAATGACAGAAATATTCCTACTTATGAAGGTTCAAAAACAATTAATCACTCCAGGAAAAAGAAGAGCATGCATGTTTTAGATTCCCCACAGGTTAGCCTATTATAGCTTCACCACAATCCTCCAAGAAACTTAGGGTGGGTGGCATTATTCTGGCTTTGCTGATAGAAGATTAATGCAAGTAAAATGATTTGTCAATGGTTACATAACTAACATAGCTGGGGCATGAACCCAGCCAGGTCTCTGGACTTTTGAACAGAGATCAAGTAAGATGGCATTCCCTCCAGCACTGCTAAAGTCAGAAGTGTTGGGAATGCATGAAGAAAACAGAAACACACTTCCCTATCTGGTGTAGGATCAAGTTTCCCTCATCTTTCCAATTCAAAGCTCTACTTCAGCAGGCAACTTTGGGGAAGGCAGTGAGCTAAGGGATTTTTCTGTCATTTTTCACCTTTAAGTATCTGCTTTGGGGACCCATTCTATCTCATGGTTATGCTAACGGGGGAAAGAAAAACACCTGGTCCTCCACGGAAAAACATCATCGCGTATTTTCCACAGCTGAGGACTGGCATCCACCAAGATAGACACAACCTAATTTACTATAAATCCAAGCTTGAAAAGAGAAAAATGGAAAAACGGGGTAAGGTGCCCCTTAAAATCCCACAAATGTGGCGTATTTTCAGGAGAGGAAGGGTGCAGATGACTTCTTTGATTTCAGAAACTTCCACTGGGACTTCCTGACATGTTGTCTGGTTGGCTTTCACATACCATATCATGAGGTGATTTAGGGAAGATAAAGACTCTTTGACAGTGTAGAATAACTCAATTCTATAGCCCTTCCTTTCCTTTGCCCTCCAGGGAAAACCTGCATTCTCCCCCGTGAGAAAAACGCCAAATATAATGGACAAGACAAAGAAATGTTTAATCAAATGAGTTTAGGAAACCCCCAGCAGAAACAATGCATCTTTTCAATGGCTGAAGATGTTATGAACAGACAAAATGTTTTGTGTGTCAAATGTCTTTCTGGCTTCTGAGTGAGAAACGCTGTTTGCTATTAGGCAGTAATTTAACTCTAGAACCTCACATAACCAGGTTCACTTGCCAAAAACCTACTGTTTAGTGAACTGCAAAAAATACTTTATAAAAATCACTGGAAGCATTCTTAAAATAGTCATTTTAAAAAGTGGCCTTTTCCTAGAATACCCTTTGCTCCTAAGCATTTATCAACCTAGACCCCCAGGAATGAACAGGGCATGGGCATATTTTCAGTAATTCCTCAAAAGAGCCAATTGCTTTCACTCATTACACCTGAACCCAGTTCCTATCTCTTTTTATGACAGCATATAAGCCCTTCTGAGCCAGTAGGAAGTTCTGAGACTCCAGACTTGTCTTAGCCACTATCCACCCAAGCAATCCTTCAAAAGTGTTAAAAAGAAATATTTTCTAATACTTCCCTGCCATTTTTCAAAGAATGAACAAACCTCTGAGTCAAAATACAGAGTGGCAGACTGCAGGTGAAACAGTACAAAAGTTGGCTGTGCCACTAAAGTTACACATGGTTTCCTGGCCCCCTGTACCCACTCAGAGCCCCCTGCACTGGAGGAAGACCAGAGATGACACACAGCTCTTTAGACTCAGCAGAGTACCTACTCGGAAGTCCGGCCGCTAGAGAACCACACTAATCCTCTCATTTACTGCCTAATGAAAACCTCAGTTTCACCCAGCTATGATCTATTTCACAGTGTTATCATTTGCTTCACAGGAACCAACCAATAAAGTGATTAAAATGACACGTTTCAAATAAAAGTAAAAATAAGCTTTTACAGAAAAGTGAAATGTGGTTTAATAAGATCACTTCTTTGCTTTTGGATGGTAGAAACAGTCCACTAAATTTCTGCTGGAAGAGTCCTTAAATATGTAAATTTCACCATTAATCTGAGCCTTATAACTATATAGAACATCACGCTTATGTGACTGGTACAGTGAAAATATTGGTACCTTAGTAACTGCACAATCAGCCCTTTCCTTCTGCAGTTCCTAAGTCAGTATCTCGATGGGAGTGAGGGTTGGCACGCAGCATAACTCACGCACATTTGGAGTTACTGAAGCACATGTGGCCCCCTGACACAGCTCTCTGTCTAGGACACCGGAGGGGCTTTCAAAGGAATGGGCTTTGTCTGCTAGTCACATGCCAAGTAACCCCGTTCTGTCAGCTGTCACTCTCTAATTTAGAAAACTGTCTATGGCCATCAGCTGAGGCCCCATCTATTCTCCAGCACCATAAAACTCCCCAAATGAAACGTTTATCACAGCAGATCCACCCTGAACCAGAAGGAAGAGAAGACGAAGCAGATATTCTAAGCACCAATGCCTTACCGAAGGATTGTTGTCTTGCAGTGGATACTTTTCTTGGTTTGCTTTTTGTGTGGGTCAATCATATTGCTTTAAAATAGAACTGATTTGTTTAAACACAAAACATCTTTGTTGGAAAATGCTCATTTTGCTACACAACAATCTTTTGGGTTCATTGAACATCCTCTAATTTCCTCTACCACCTGATTTGGAAAATAACTGAAACGTACCTTATATGCTGGTCCTCTTTTCTTACAGAAAGCAAAGATGCATTAAAGGACTTGCAAGTCCACTCTTATAGGCCAGGGCTGTCCTGCTCAGCACCCACACTCAGTGGAGGTCTTGGACACTCTGGGCTATTAGCTGACAGAGCTATGGCAAGTAATGCTACCCTGGGCTATCTCATGAAAAACAGCTGCTAGACATGGTCCAGACTTGGGTGGACCCAGGAGGTTTGTTCATTTCTATAGAGTAAGTAAGGCAGAGTTAGCAGCCAGGTGTGTCATGCATAGGCCTGGTCCTAAAGTATGTCTCCTGGGGCAGGAACACCAATGGAAGTCTGACCCACAGTTCCCTTCCCACCCTGGGTTCTGTGTCCCTGCATGAGCATCCTGCAAATGTGGGCAGGAGCACCATCGATCTACTCAGTGCACACTCTTGCAAACAGTTGTCCATTGGGCCCAGGGGTGTACACACTGGCCTGGATACAGGAAGAGGACAAAGTAGGCCTGGGCATCAGGCTTCTGGCTGTTTGGGAAGGAAACATGGGGTTCTGGGAGCCCAGGGAATAGATAACAAATGGGAAGACTGGCTGTGTGCATCACAGCTTTTCACTCTGTGCCAAGAAACACATCCAGCCACAGAGGGTCAGACCAGAGTCCCCTAAAGCGGAGGGCCCAGCAGCCTCTTGGGGTCTAAGGGCAGTGCTGGATGTGGGCAACCCCAGGGTGGGGTCTGGGGTGAGCTTGGAGACCTGGGCCTGCACAGCTTCCTTGGTAAACTGAGGAGGTGTGGACCACAGGACTGTCAAGCTCATTCCTCTCCATACCCAATACTGTGGATTCTAGGATTCAGTTTGTCACTGCTGATGGCTCAACCTCATGCACTGGACAAAGATAATATGAAAGAAAAAAAAAACCCCATTCAAATGAGTGTAAAATTCTTTAATCTTGGCCTCTCCAGTTCAAAGAGATGAACAATGAGAGATTCTGGTTTATCAATGATCTGGCTCATAGAGCTGTGAGATCCATCTCACAGGTGACCTAGCAGAGTAAAACACCAAACCAGAGTAATCAAAACTGTAATCGACATAATCACTAGACTAGGAACCCCTCAAAATAGCTCCAGTTTTCAAACTGTACATATCAGTACTATGTGTAATTAACACATCATTTATGATGGAAATGTGGGCATGCCAATAAGCCAGAGGATTTAAGTTGACAGTTTTCATAATACTTTAAACTTCAAATGCCCAAATGCCATTTCTGTGGACTGGATGACCTCTTCCAGGTGCTTTGTTTTGGTTTGTCTCTTGATAGATTCTGATGGAAGCAGGTAGGACCAGCCTCTCCTGAAGCTCATCGTGGTTATAAGACATAGAGAGCCTGTTCACCCCACACGGAGAAACGCTGCAGTCACAAGACACAGAAGGCACACTCCCCATCAGGAGTACTCACCTGTCCTCTCATATCTGGAGCAATGGGAATGGTGGGCCAGATGGTCGAGTAGATGCCGAAAAACACCAGCCACGTCAGCATGCTTCCCCAGACAGCCAGATGACTGAACTGCAGAGGAAAACAGACACTCACACAGGCTTCTCAACTGGCCGGGCAGACTCACCACAACTCCACTTGCTGCAGAATCCTTGCATCCAAGCTAGCTTTCCTTATGGAAAGATTCTGATGACTCACCAGTTAATGGGAAGTCAATCTTTCTAATTTCCGTGTCTCAGAACTTTTAACAATGAATTCAAGTAATGAACGGCTCCGAAGTATTCTGAAGATGAAAGTGCTTTTGCTGTCACAGGTGACCTTACTCTAAGATTTATCCCACAGTGACAGTGGGCCCCTCTCAGCTCATGGCATGTGTTTGCTCCAATCTGGGGGGCATATGCAATAAGGACTCATTAATCTGGTAACAGAGTGGCTGAACAGACAAAATAACTGAGATGCTTTTATCATTTTGAGACTTGATTGTTACATTCCTTTAGGTAAGAGCTTTTTTTTTTTTTTCAATCTGAAATGGGTATTGCCTCTTAACAATGCTCCCTTAAGCATCTACTGAGTTCATTTTTTCTCCTCTGTCCTCTTAATATGATGATCCTTGACTTGTCTCTTTCTTCACATCCCACAATCTAATCCATGTGCCAGTTCTGTTAGCTTTTAAAAAGATAAAACTGAATCAAGATTCTGACCACTTCTCATTACCTCCTTTTCTAACATCCTAAGTGAAATCATCATCACCTCTGACCCAGATTAATTGCTACTGTCTCTTAGGGGATTCCATGATTCCACACTGACCTCCAATCTCATCCCCCATTTTTCTTAGCAGAGCATTTAAACAGCAGCCAGGTCATGAGACTTTGTGAGAGACACACATTAAGCTTTAGTTATAATCTTTAAATGCTGGAAATAACCAAAATGTCTAAAATAAGAGACTGATGAAATAAATGATGGAATGCCTGTAAAACACAATACTCTTTAATTATGAGCAATAATTTTGCAGAATTATATTTTAAGGCACAGAAAATGTGTCTAATATATATTTAATTAAAAGGGATTACAAAGTCCTATGTTTTATAACGCATCATCTTATTAAAAAATACACACACGTGCAGACATAGAATGAAGTCTGGAAGTTTCCACAGGAAAGCGTTAATGGTGACTGTCTCTTGGTGGTAAAATTATGGACATTAAATGTTTTTTGTCCTTCTATATTTTCCAGCTTGTGTATATATGGTTTTTGTTTTTACAATGAGCATATACATCTGAAATGAGATGACTGTCAATAGCTTAGAGCTGTGTTATGTGCCAAGCAAATGAATCACCAAGAAACTTTGGATTGCAAATTTACCTGATAAAGACCAAACCACAATTTTTACGTACAAAATCTGAAATAAGATAGCCAGATATTGCTTATTGTTTCCCCAAGGCTTAAAAAGAAACTATAGCATGAAAACTATCGATACTGAATAGAGAGACACTCTGAGAGAAAACTTACTTTAGTCCAAGCTGTAGTCTCCAAACCAGCTTTCAGACAAACAGTAACAACAACATACTGTGAAAATAAGACAGTTTGGAAAAACGTGATTCTCAGTGAGTTATTTTCACTTTCCGTGAGAAATCCCATCTCCACTCCAGAACTAGTTTCTCCAAAGCAGCTCTGGTTTGCAAGTATGAGCCATCTCAGTAGCTAATTCTCTAGGGCTTATTTTCAGGGAACACACAGGCAGCTTCACTTCCAGAAGAGCTTTCATTCTAGTAACAGTCTTTCTTATAAATAACAGTCTTGCCCTTTTCTTAGCTTGGGAGAAAGCACCGTTCTGGGTGTTGTTTTCCTTTACAGGTAAATGTAACACAGTCATTTGAAGAATGGAGAAATCTGTTAACCACCTGTCCAGAAACCTTGACTCTGCATAACCTTCAGAAAGGATGATGTAAGCATTTCACAATCATTCTGAACTTTAAAGGATATATAAAATACATTTTAAAGATTTGAAATAAATAATAATAATAAAATAATGAGGAAGGCCCTTTTTAAGGATTTAGAGAAGTGCAAACCACACACGAGCTGTTTAAGCATGGCTTAAGAAACAGAGATAAACTTACCGTGTAAACAATGTTTCCAACAAATAAATAGTCGGTGGCATGACCACTGGCCAACACAGTATCTGAAAAACAAAGAAGTTACTATTAATATCCAAGGAACTGAACATGGCCACCTGTTTAATTCAGAACATTAAACATGGAACTTTGGGAACATCTATCAACTCACAGAGTATTCCAGAATCCCATCCTGTGATTCTAACGCCTACTTCTCTTCCTAATGATGAACTTTTTCATCTTACATTCTCTCCAAATGAAGCAAATAAAGTCAAGTTTCCAAAAAACCAACCAACTGAACACTTGATCTGCACTGAAATTTACCTTTTTATAAACATTAAAATTTACCTTTGTCCAGTTTTTTTTTAAAGGAATAAGAACATATTCATCTATTTTTATTAAGTGCCACCAATGCTGGGGCTTTTTCCAAGTGTTCCTTTATGATGCATCTTTAATTTTTGATAAATTGGAATTATGGACCAATAAAAAGAAACTACATGCATATTAAATCAATTCATCATGACTGAATTTGGAAAGAATTTGGGGAGTATTTACTACTCATGTTCTCATTTGCAACTGTATGAACTTCTGGAGTCTATCAATTGGGGGAATGCAAGTACTCCAATGACAGAAGTTTAAAAAATACAAGAAGAATTTAAAGCTTCAGTTTTCCTATATTTTCCTTTTCAAGGATGGCTATGTTAACGTATATAACAACCGTTAAGGCAGAACGCTATTAGAGTTATTTCATCATCTCTGTACAGAGAAATACGCACCTGCACGGAGAAATCTGTTTTTTGTCCTGAGTGGTCAGAGCCTATTTTAACCTCAGGCTTGGTTTCCTTGGATGACACAGCCAACCTCCCTTTATTCTTATTTCTTTCAACTTTTGTTTTAGATTTGGGGGTATGCACGCAGGTTTGTTACAAAGGTATGCTGTGTGATGCTGAGGTCTGGAGTACGAATGACTCTGATACCAGGTAGTGAGCATAGTACTCAATGGGCAGTTTTTCAAGCCTTTCTTCCCCAACTCTCTTGTCAAGTTCCCCGGTATCTGTTGTTCTCATCTTTAATGTTCATGTGTACCCAATATTTAGTTCCTGCTTATAAGAGAGAACACGTGGCATTTGTTTTTTGTTTGTTTGTGTTTTGAGACGGAGTCTCGTTCTGTCACCCAGGCTGGAGTGCAGTGGCGCTATGTTGGCTCACTGCAATCTGCGCCTCCTGGGTTTAAGCAATTCTCCTGCCTCAGTCTCCCAAGTAGTTGGGATTACAGGTGGCTATTTTTTCTGTATTTTTAGTAGAGATGGGGTTTCACCATGTTGGCCGGTCTGGTCTTAAACCCCTGACCTTATGATCCATCCACCTTGGCCTACTGAAGTGCTGGGATTACAAGCGAGAGCCACTGCGCCTGGCTGGTTTTACTCTTTTTTATACTCAGTCCTGGTTTGTGTCCCACAGGCTGGGTAGAGAAGGATGTTTGTGCTCAAATTTCCAATCAATAGCTGCTATGTACACACATATCTGGGCTTGCTGATTTACCCAATGCTGGTTGAAGAATCCCGCTCTTATTAGAGAATCAAGATTTATTTATTTTCCTAAAATAGCATAAAATGATGGAGTCCTAAGTGGAACTGGGTAATCATGGTCCCTGAATCCAGCCCCTGGGCACACGCTGTCTCCTTATTCCAGCCAGGTAAATCTGTGGATAAGGGGAGATGAACCGGGAAAGCAACATCATGGACTGTGCTGAATGGAGGGCCCGATGCTGGGTAGAGTTACACCAGGAGAGCAGGGAGAGCCATAGCCACTGACTTAAAAAAGAACAGTCTCAAAGCTCAGGGGAGAGGTGGCAAGGACAGACTGGAGCTTAGGCAGGACTTCATTAAAAGGGAAGGAAGGGAGTAAGTTAAAAAAGTAAGGGAGGCCAGGCACGGAGGCTCATGCCTGTAATCCCAGGACTTTGGGAGGCTGAGGTGGGTGGATCATGAGATCAGGAGGTGGAGACCATCTTGCCTAACACGGTGAAAGCCGTCTCTACTAACAATATGAAAAATTATCTGGGTGTGGTGGCACGCGCCTGTAATCCCAGCTAATTAGGGGGCCAAGGTAGGAGAATCGCTGGAACCTGGGAGGCGGAGGTTGCAATAAGCCAAGATGGCACCATTGCACTCCAGCCTGAGTGACAGAGTGAGACTCCATCTCAAAAAAAAAAAAAAAAAAAAAATTAAGGGAAAGGCAAAATTAATCCCAAGAAGGCAACAAACTGACACACTGATGTATTAGCAAATAGCAACTCAAAACTGCAGGGGTTCACTTTTCAGGAACTGGTCTTTTTTTTTTTTTTTTTTTTTTT